>CAKNYM010046511.1:22193-92901 GCA_932195095.1 Andricus curvator | reverse complement strand
TTTGAATAACTCTCTCCAGCCCCAAAAATCACCCCTAAGTGTAAAATGCAATTGTCCAGTTCTCCTCAGCCCCAAAAATAACGCCAAAATGTTATTTACACCTAAGTGTAAAATACCCCTTTCAAGTTCTCCTCAAACAAGTAGATTATCTAGGATTACAAGTGGACTACCGAGGATTACAAGTGGATTACCTAGTATCAAAGTGGATTATCTATAATTACACTGGATTACCGGATTACTCCAGACTAACATTGCGGATAAACGAGTCGCCCAGATTACCAGAGTTGTTTCGCCCACATATTCTTTTTTTATGAATTTTCATTGCTGAGTTTGGTGTGAAATTGATCAGCTACGGTTAATAATTATTAATGTAGTGATTTTAATTTTAGCTTACTTCTATTTTAAACTCCAGTACTCGTCAAGAGAAAAGCTATCTAACTTCAGATCGAGTATTTCAAGTTAAAATGACTCAAAAAGTTTAGTTCCAATTGGATTATTTGTCCCTGCATTTATTTAACGATTCTTCTTCTGCCAAGCACCGTTTCAAGCTGAAATAGAGAACCCGATTTAAGAGTATCCGCCCCTTTTTCAATTCACCCTCTTTCCATCTGCGACCCCATTCGCGTCTGTAACCGATCAGCATTTCGTGTACTCTGCAATAAAAGACGTGGCCATCAGATGAAATTAGTTTTCCTTATTTTATCGCTTCGCTCTTTCGAGATAGCTTCGAGGCGGCTGGGCCCATCTTCTTCCATCCAGGTTTCATTTGAATAAGAAGAACATTTTAGCGAGATTAAGATAACGGAGAGGGTGTCGACCAGTCGAACCTTGCAGATTTACCTCGGCGTTAACAGTTCCTTCTGCGATTTCCTAGCAGTGGTAACTACTTCCGACCCTTCAACGTTTTCACAGAAAATTCTACCTGCAATTTACTTGAAATGAAAAGTTTAACCGAGCGCCTGATATCTTGGTAAATGCTGAAACACGAGTTTCAACACGTCCACAAGTTTTTCAGTTTTATATTTGCTGGAAAGTCATGAAATGTAAATCGGAAAGAGGTAAACATTTTTTTATCAATGTACAAGCCTCTGAAGCACCCTATTGCAGGAAAAATGAAAAAGATTTTTACAAAATAGAAATAGAAATACTGAAAAAGAAAAAAGACACAATAGAATAATATAATCAGATAAAAATCTAAAAAATGTTCAATTTTTTTTGCTCAATGCTTTCATTTATCGAAGGTTTTTCTTATCCACTTACTATTATGTATAATCCTCAATTTCAATGCTTTTAATTTTTTAAGACTAATATTTCTACGAAAAAAGAAGTGAGAATTTAATTAAGAAAATATTGGTCTCAATCCGGACGGTACAATATTTCCTTTATCCAAGAAAATGTTCCTTGTCTTAAGAAAATGTACTTGATAACAGAAAATTAGGTTTCTTCATTCAATTACATTTTTTTGATACAAGAAAAATTTTCCTGGATGCAGAAAATATTGTATTGACCGTATTGAGACCAATATTTTCTCGATTCAATGCTAATTTCTTTTTCAGGAAATTATTTCTTCGCATTTTAGGAAAAATAAAATTTCAATACAGTGATATAATAATTTTAGAAATATCTCGACTTTTATTGTGCCGTTATTCTAAGTGGGAAATAAAACTTGCTTTTAATTTACGTGCTTTAAAATTTGCGGTTCGGCCGACTTTAAATACGTATTGCTTTAGAATTTCTTTGAATTAAGTATTTTTTTAATTAAATTTATTTAAATGTTAGAATTGCTTTCAAATTTCAATAATCTTCAGTTCCAATAGAATTTGTATATTAAGCATACTTTGCATGGCCAGTTCTATTAAATTATTTTGAATTTCAGGAGATTCCACATAAATTCTAAAGTGTGTATCGAATACAATTCCATGAAAATATATATTCAGTTGATATTTTATAGAATCTCTGTAAAATGTCCATAAATTTTCGTTGCAAATACAAGCGAAATTCCACAAAAATAATCTTTCAATGATGTTCCATGAAAATTCCATTCAAGGTCCGCCAAATTTTTAGGGAATTTTTTTGGTTTGGCGATATTTTTTAAATTACATTTCCTAGTATAAAAATGTATTTATTTTTTACAGAAATATTACCACTTCTTTCTTCAGAGTACATCATATCTTTCACTGGCTTACAATTAGAAAAAATTCGACGTATTGTCTAAGTTAATACCAATTTAATTTAAATTCATTTGAATTTTCTAAATGCAAAATTAATACTAAAATATATTGCAAAACTCTGCTCATTTAAAGGTTTGGAGAGATGGTTCAAAATATATGAGGGTACGCCTGTCTGGCACGCTTGAATTAAAAATTAATAAAATTGCACTTTTTAAATAAAATAAAAACTCAAATGGACCGAATAACGTTCCCTTATATATTTTGAACAATTTCCTGAAATTTCAACACAATGTTTACATTTTTCAAATTAATTAATAATTCATTATAATTTAAACCCCTAGAATTTGTTCATATTTCCTTTCTCATTACTCACATTTAATTTCGGTTAGGTTTTAGACCTCTCTTCCGTTTTTTATTTATTTCATTTTTTTTTCCGTTTGCGCACAATAGATGTAATAGGTTTCATCATAGTAGATCAAAGTGATTGTTTTAAAAAAACGATCACATTTTGCGAAATTCTATATAGGGGCTGCAGAATTTGTAACGTAAGGAGGAAACAGCGAAAATTGGCCTAAGCACTTCGTCCCTTGGCGTCAATCATGAGGGGAACGAAAACAGGGGAACCTTGGAGGGTATCTACGCAATTTCCTTCATTAGCATCGAGTTTCCGCAGAAGCCTCTCCCCTATCTCTTCCGAAATGTCGCATTCCAAATTATTGATGTCCTTCCCATCAGCATAGATCTAATGAATGAACGATAACTAACGAAATTTTGTTTTTAAATTCCCGGAAAATTTCCAGATCAAAATTAAGGTTTTTTCCGGGGTTTCCTTGTGATATATGTGTTTCAATTTCGCACCTCATTATTAGTTTAAAAAGTACTCAAAGATACTAGAAAAGTTTACAAAATTAATATTCTTTTATCAGGATCGGTCTGATTTTACCAGAAGGATCAGTTTTATGATAAGTTTTAAAGAAAATACCGTGAAATGAAAAGTCTGATCTTGGCAGAATGAAAGTAAAAATTAGCACAGTTTTACACAAACATCGATTATATTCGACGGAATATAGACCCAAGAAATATTTTCATTGCCACTTTTTTCGCAATATTTCTGAAAGAGTGGTCAAATATATTTCAATGTTATATCTTTTAATCTACTTTGAGCAAAAAAATGATATTGGTTTTATTATGAAAACTAGATTATTAATCACTGAAATGGTTAAAAAAATGTTTAATATGAAATATTCGCTTTTCATATTAATGATCATTGAAAACGAAACATGCAAAAAGTATAACAAAATATAAAATAATTAATTTAAAAAACTTTAACCATATATGCGTTGACTAAAAATAGTATAATAATTACTTAAATAAATGCTAACTTGTATAAAAAGTACAAATTTGAAGAAAAAAATCCGGTGAAAAATGTATCAAAGCAAATGCTTTGATTTTCACAAAAACATGAAAACAATTTATTGGAAAAATTCATTTTTCTGGCATTTTTGAAATTTGAATTTTTTACTTTTTGACCGGGAATTTTAAAAATCTTTAGAAGAAGAATCTATTTAATAATTTGAAATATCGTAAAATTCATATCACATGATATAAATACAATTTTAAATGTATCCGATTTAAAAAATTTGTATGTTAAGTTCTTTTTTTAACTTTTTCAATTATAAAATCATTCAGTTAACAATGCGTAATTCTAAAATCTGTAAGTTTAAAATTTTTTCATTTCAGGTCTTCTGAATCTGTTCGATTTAACGCTTTTATTCAATTTCAAGTTCTGTGTTCAAACATTGTTCCAGTCTAAAATATTCCATTTTACCCCAATACAAATTGAAATTCTTCTATCGAAAAAGGACATTTTCTTAATATTTAGCAATATTTAATTGTTGATTTAACATTCAAAAGTATAAATCAACTATTCAGAACTAAATAATTTGAAAGTGAATTGTCTCAAGTAGGAAGCCTTGAATCATTAAAATTTCAGAGTACTAAATTGAAACTTTAAAGGTTAGAATATTAGTGGTTTCATTCTGATGAATTTTTAATTTGCAAATGAAATTTGGGAATTTTTTGTATAAATAAAAGTTAAACAATTATTGATTTCAATCGAGTTAAAATTTAAAAAATTTAACTTATAATTTGAAAAGTGTTTGATTTTAAATAATCAATAAAAAATGTTCAATTTTTAATGTTTCTAACTTAAAATTCCTTCGAAATTATATAATTTTCAAAATTTTAAAATTCACTGATTCATTATTCAATTTATCGCATTGAAAACAATAACCAGTTCTCGTCAGATCACTGAAGTTAAGCAGCGTTGGGCGCGGTTAGTACTTGGATGGGTGACCATTCGAGAATACTGTGTGCTGTTGGCATATTATGGGTGTGGTGAGCCCAAACTTGTAGTTGTTTATAACTACAAGAAAACTATCCACCTAGAAACACTACCCGAATCGGGTAGTGTCACGCCTACCCTGAAAGGGAAATGGCTTAATGTTATACCGGAAATCGTTCAACTATTCAATTTATCACAGTTTAAAATGTCCAATGTTGTAGTTCAACGTCACTTTATTTATAATTGTTCACTAAAATAATTTCAAAAGCTTCCATTTTATACGTGTAAATTACTGAGCGTTTAAATTAAATTTTTTTACGCTTCAACATTAAAAGTTTAAAATTCGAAAGATTCAAATTGAAACTCAGGACCATAATAAATTAGTAAATTTCACAAATTTCCCAGCTTCTGATTTGCTGATAATAAATTGAGGACGTTCATTTCGTCACACCCTTCTATAATTAAATCGTATAATTTAATAATAATAATAATTTTATGCACAAAATAAAAATTTCTTTTTAAATTTATTATCACAGATTTCCCGCATCTGGTCATGAATTCCGACATTTCCCAGTATTATCTAACGTGCACAAAATTCTCGGATTTTCCGACTCGACATCCTGTTTTAACTCCTAATTAACTTTGACTGAACACTTTTTCATCTTGTCTACGTCTTTAATTAAATAATTCGTTATATCACATCCATTATTATTATTTGCTTAAAAGCTGTAGCTTTTTAAATTATTTTATATTTTTCTCATTAAAACGTGTATATTTTGTAATAAGGGAAAATGTTTTAAAATGAGAATGCAAATAAACAGAAGAGTAATTAGGTAAATAAGCAAGGACTCGAAGTATGACGCCAGAAGAGCTTTCATATATATATTTGAATATATATGTATTTACAGAGTTTATTTTCATATTAGAGGCGTCTGTGGGAATGAGTAAAACTTAGTGGACTTACGTCCCCTGATCTAGTTCGGCCTTGAGTGGTGGTAGTTAAGATTTCTCTTGAAAATCTCAAGGGGTTGCGGTAGCTGCAAGACCTAATTTGCATTTGCTAGGAGCAAAGGCGGTGTTTCTGAAGCAAAAGGAAAAGGCGTGTCTATGACGTGAACACCTTTTGATTTCACATACATATAATCGATATTATTTCCACACCCTTGCACTTCCTTCCTCAATCAATCATTATTCAATATTCATTTTTTTCCTTTCCTTATTGTAATTTTTTTGCACACATTTTGCTGTTTTCAAAAAAATATTGTTTCTTCCTTTATATAGTTATATGAAGTATTTTGACAACTTCTAAAAGGGTGATTTGAAAGTGTTAAATTGAATTTGGAACAACCCTTAAGTTCCAAAGTTAACCCCCCTTAAAAAATTTCAATTTTTCACCAATTGTATTCACATATTTACAAATTATATCCCGCTGTATTTTTGGGCTTTTTTGGGATCCTAAATCCACTAAAAGTCGAGCACAAAAAAATACCCTTACATTTCAAAATCGCCCCTTATAAGACGAATTCAATATTTCAAAAAATGAAGGAGGCTAAATTTGTGGGAATCATTTGAACTAGGAATTCCAGTTCTAATCGGGAGCAATCCATCTCCACTGGACCGCATTTTTAGAAGTTGTTTCCCCCCCGAGGATTTATCTCTCCGAGTTTCTTTAAACACGAGATTATTTATTTACATTATTACTCACTTATTTAAACATTATTTCAAATACTGTTAACTTATTTTATTATTGCGTTTCTTAATTCTTACTTGATATAGAAAAAGAAAATTAAGGTCTGGCTAAAACTTGCCTAATCTACTTTGGAGAATACTTTCCCAAGTGAAAAAGGAAGAGTACGAACAGCCAGGATAAATACTATAATGGTCTGATGAAGACTTTCCGTATCTACTTGAATAAAATATTCCTCTGCTCTGTGGAAAAGAATTTATTCGCGACTACTGGATAATGGCCAGAAGATATCCTGCTAATTGGGATGATTCACTATTATAGGTCGTTCAATTTGTCCCCGAGCGTTTTCAGATTGCTAACGAATAAAAGTGTAGGATGTCTTTAGAAGTCAATATAACCACCAGAATCTCACAGATAAACAAAAAATATCTTGGATTTCTCATCAAGATATATTTGCTGCGTTATAAAATATATTAATTATTTATCTTCTGGATTATTTTAAATGTATTCTTCGCTTCCTACGATAATCCAATAACTAATAAACAATATTAAAACTGAAAGAAAATGTCCATTTATCTCGTACAAGGGTGATTGCCAAAAAGTTGACCATTTTGAACAATGAGATTTTCGAAAAAAAAAACAAATTTTTAAACCGCCTAAATATTTCTTTTAATTAAAGGTAATCCAAGAGAGTGAGAAAATATAAAACTAAGAGATCGAGGGATGTATTTGGGATGGATACGAATTTTACGCGCTGCTAAATCTTGCGTAATAGGACCTGTAACTACAATAAAACAAAAAAGTTCAAAAATCTTTTTAAAATACATGTGAACGGATAAAAAAATTTCAAAATATAGGAAAAATGACTACTTTCACGATTTATTTGATTCTGACTTGCGCGTTTCAAAATATCGCAAAATAGTGTTTATTATTATCTTTTATTTGGAATCGACTGTGTATCTGTGTATCTGTATTTGTGCCTGAAATCTTGAAATTTTACTAAATTGTGCTTTGATGTAAGTATTCCACTGACATAATTTTAGAAAAAATGTATTATTTACAGAAGAAGTTTAAAATGACTGGCAGTTAAAGTGAAGACTAGAAAATCATGTTTCGAATTTTGGAGACAACAATGGAAACACTCATTCTCAGAAGTGACTCAACATAGTTTCCAGCGCTCGGAATTATTTATTTTTCTTCAGCTTTGATGCTCTAAACTAATGAAATAATTTGCTTAACCTTCAATCTTTAAGAAAAATAATAAATACATTCACGAAAAATGAAATTGTACATGAATTGTTATTTTCGGTAATTCTTTGATTGTTTTCAAGATTTGGACAAACTTCTTCAATTTTTGGTTTAATTCTGAAGCTTCGTGACACTCAAATAATTTTTTTAACTGCAATATTTCGGAATATCTGTGAATGAATCCTCAAAAATATCGATTTTAATATAGTTTATATTTTTTTAAACAAACTTCCAATTTTTATTTTGACAAGTCCTTTTTATGAAATAATTTTTTTCAAGTCTACTATTCAAGAATATCAATGAATGAATCTTTAGAAATATAGTTTCGTGAATTTTACGATATTTTTCCATAGGGTCTATGCTGAGCAGGTATATATATGTGGATATAATATGCATTTTCTACGGCTTATCCGGGTCACAAATAACCCTTTTTGAGCATTTGTTTATCTGAGATCTACTATTATTCCCCATTTTGACATTTGATCACCTTGCGCGAACTGAAGACATTTTTTTTAGGACTCATCTTTTTCGGGAGCTACTTTGGTACCTGCCAGAAACTTTTTAGACCTAACCAAAAACAAAATCCGAATATTTAATTTTTTCGATACGCCCTAATCCATAGTACCAAGCAGCGGTATTTTATTTTATTTTTATTTTTTCATCGGTTTCAAAAAAGTAAAAATAGCTTGGCAAAAAAGGCAAGGTTTTGAATAAAAAAATTAAATATAATTCTTTTTTTCCAAAAAATGAAAAAATGCCAAATGGAAAATGTATGGTAAGTTGGCTATATTAGTACGTATTACTTTTAAAAATGTAAGAAAAAAAAAAAAAAAATTTTAGGGTGTGAAAAAAATTTATTTTTTAAATTGGAATAACTTTACCATTTTTTATTATTTTTCGTATTTTGGAAGAGTATGAAAAACTAAATGACAAGAAACAAAAAAAAACATAAATATAGAGAGAAAAATTTCAAAAATAGCACGGATTTGAAAAATTTTTGCCTAAAACCAATTTTTTCCTTAAAATTTTAAAATATTTGCAAATAATGTAAAAATCTTCCTAATTAAGAAAAATACACGTCTCTTTCTTTTTCACGTACAAGAACATATTTGTTGTACGTTTAGTCTCGACCTTTTATTTGTATTAAATAGTGAAGCAAGTCATGGAAATGAAGGTCAGAATAAAAGATTTGATAATTCTTTTTGAAACGTTTCGGTCACTGTTTTGGACCCTCATCTGTCAAAAAAACATTTATTAAGTCTGTAAAAAACCATACAAATAATGTAGAAAATATTATAAAACAAAATAAAGAATAATTAATGAAAATTTAAATTTCAAGTAAAAGAAAGAGAAGGGTTGTCTCATAAAAGGAGGCCCTCAATTTTTGAATTTATTGCTTGATATAGATTCAAAAATTGAGGGCCTCCTTTTATGACACAACCCTTCTCTTTCTTTTACTTTGAATTTAAATTTTCATTAATTATTCTTTATTTTGTTTTATAATATTTTCTACATTATTTGTATTTTTTTTTACAGACTTAATAAATGTTTTTTTTTTAATTATGAAAAATTAGGGTGGAAGTAGGGGAAGTGAGGGGAGGGGAATTAGAGTAAATGAGGGGAAATGAGGGAAATGGAAGTAGAGGAAGTGAGGGTATGTGAGGGGAAATGAAGGGAGGGGGAGTGAAGGATAATTCAGGAGAGTAACTAGGGAAAGTAAGGGGAAATTAGAGAAGGGAAATAGCGGAAGTGTGCGTAAGTGAGGGGAAGTAGGGAAATGACTAGAAATGATGGTAAGTCGGGGAGGGGAAGTCTTAGCTGGGCAAGCGAGGAGACGGGGAAGTAGAGGAGAAAGAAGTTGGAGAAGGGGGGATGAAGTCGGATAAGGAAAGTAGGGGGTGTAGGGGTTGAGGGGGAGTAGGGAAGGGAAATTATGGAAGAGCGAGGTTTGAGCCACTCAATTAACGTCTTCATAGGCCACGAAACCCTTTTTTGTAGGCCCACAGTATCTACTTTGACTAATTTTTTTTTATTTAATTGATTTTTGTTATTTAGTATTAATTAATGAAAGCAAAATCTTCTAATTTTTAGTTTGGTTCGAGTGCGAATTCTGTATACTTCTGACACTTCGGACAAGAAGCTTTTCAGCCCGATTCAGGTTCATATTGAATATTGCCGGCAAAAAAAGAGATAATTCAAAACGAATAAGATGCACTGGGCTTCTAACCTTTCGCGTTTCAGATGTAATTTCCTAAAATGATAATTCTCAAGTCGGAAATGAAAGTGTCCACCAAGCTGTGTATATTTAAGGCGCGTGCTTATAAACGCAGCAAGTTGAAACTGGGTCGAGTCTTTAGGGTCCCAAGTATTCTCAACTGCGCTAGGGATGAAGCAGATGAAAGTCAAATTACACAAAATTTCCACAAACTGTGCCAACTAATTCAGGTCGGAAAATTTTAATTGCTTTATTTGCATACTTGATCTTCCGCGGATTCAAGGGTTCTTGATTTAAAATCCGATATGAGATTTCTTCATGACATTTAGATATAACCTTAATTAATCTTTTAGAAAATTAGCTATTTTTCCGGATTTGGGAATACTTTCAAAAAAATAATAAATTTGTATGGTTTTGAAGTGATTTTAAAGCAAAAAGTCTGTATTTTCGCATATCGTTAAGAATTACAAGTTAATATTTTTTAATAGTTAAAAACTACAAGTCAATATTTTATATTCTTGAAATTTTTTTTTATATATAAAATAATTTTTTATTTTTCGAAATTTTTTTAAAATAGTAATTTAATAATGACGAAAATATTCAACGGAAAATAATAAGCAATATTAATGTAGGTACAGAATATTTATCTGGAAAATATTCCTGTAGAAAATATTGAATGGAAAAGAATTTAAACAATATTTTCTTTCTTTCATTAATAATAATTAGCTTTATGCTTTTGTATTATTGCAGTTTGAAAAATTCTGATAACTATGATAATATTCAAAAAATAATGTACAAAATGTAAATAATGTATTTTTAATCAAGGATGCTTACTAGGTATATTAAGATGGACAGCAAGGAACACAAATTTTAATCGAAAATTGTCTATCCTGAAAAGTTTCTGTGTTTTATTAAAAATAAAAATATTTCATGACTTTTCGAAATCAAAAATGGTCCAACAGTGCCGCAATGAGGTTAAAACAAATTTAATTTTAAGATAAAAAGAGTCCGGAAATTATAGTAATTTTTTCATTGTGCAGTTTTCAATATTAAATGTTAATAAAAAATGTAAACTAAAAAGATGTAACTTTTATTTAAGTTCGGATTATTATTATTATACATTGCTTCTGCAGCACAAAGTAAAGGCATGTAATACATAATTACATATGCAATACGAAAAAAAAAAAAAATTTTTTACAATTTAACGAAATCTTAAAAAATCTCCTTTTTGCTCATTTTCAAAAATTCTGACTTAAACAAAAGTTATACTTCTTCAATTTTAATTTTTTATTGGAATTTATTACCAAAAACTTTACATAAAAAAAATTACTTTAATTTTCGTATACACACGCGAATTTTTTTTCATTCCTAAAATATAACATTTTTGGGCTATTTTTGGTTTTAAAAATTTTTTGTATTTTCGGCCCAAACCCACGTACATTGCACTTCAAAATTGAGAATTTTTAAAAATAATTTATCAAAGTGATAAAAATATACTGATTGTTCACTGAACTAAGTTTTGTAAGAAATACTTTTCTAAGGAAAAAACTAAGGATAAAATAATTTAGTTACTTGAATTTTCATGTTTTCACTTTCGCTGTAGAAAAAAGTTGCAATTCTTATTCGATGCTAATTTATTAATTAAGTTTGTTTAGTAACTTCCAACCAAATACAGTTCAGGATGTCTACTCAAATACTGAAAAAAATCCCTGAAATTTCCATGATTTTCCAGGTATATAAAAATTTCCTGACAATTCCAGGTTTTCCAGACACCCTGATTTTTTATTTGAAAATTCAATTGAAAAAACTCAGTCCAAATTGAAAAAAGTTGATTTGAGGGTCTTGAAATGGCCAATTCTCTCTTTTACATACCAATACGTTCATCAAATTCTATTTTTAAATAGAAAATAATCCACTATGTGAGTCATGCGTACCTGAAACACAAAATAAATGTTCACCTTAATATTCAGTACAATAATAATTTTGTTTAAATATTTAAGATATATATCGAAACTTGTTTTAGTAAGATATTAAGTTAGAATTAGGTATATCATATAATATTATTTATTAACTTTTCAGGGCGCCTAATCAAATTTGGAAGAAAATTTCCTCCAGATTCTAAGGTTTTTTCTACTAATGAATCAAGGAATTTATAAATTTTCAAAATTATATCATCTTAATCCATTTTAATCCAGAAATATTAAAAATTGAGCTATCATAAATTTGTTTTAAACTGCACACTTTTTCAATTAGAAGTTAAATTTTTTTTATTCCAAGTAGTTTCAATACAATAATTGTTCAACGGTTATTTATACATCAAAATTTGTTTTTGTTTTCAAATATTTTTAAATATTCTCTTGAAAACAGTTTTTTGAAATATGCAAATCATTTTAAATTTTCCCAGGAATAGCAAGAAAACTTTCTTATCATTTTAAAACATTAAAAAATTCTTATAAAACTTCAAAGTTTTATTTAAAAATCTTCAAAAGTCTACATTTTGTTTTACATTGTTTGAAATCTTATCAATTTTTTTTTAATTTTTTTCAAAACTTTTAAATATTTTATAAAGTAATTTTAATGTTTCCTACAATTTTTTTAAAATCCTGCAAAAATTTAAAAAACTCTCTTAAAATCATTCAAATTCTTTTCTGAAAATTTTGAAAATCTTTTTAAATACTCTCGTAAATGTCATTTTTCAAATTTAAAAAATCATTTTCAATTTTCCTAGCAATATAAATAATTTTTTTATTGACACATCAAAAACTCAATACCCAATCATTTCGCTTATAAATATTTGTTTTTCAATTAAAAAAATTAAAATTGTGAAGTTCAAAGTTGTTGTTTAAACCTGTTTTTTGGTTATAAATATTTTTAATTTTTAAAAGTCAGCTTTTTGAAATTTTAAGGATTCAAAGCTTTCTATTTAAAACAATCAAGTTTCATATTATTTAGTTTTGACTATTTAATTTATAATGACTAGTTTTAAATGAACAGTCAGATATTGCTAAACATGAAATAAGTGATCGTTTTCTTAAATAAACAATTTCATATTGAATGGGTTAAAATGTAATATTTAAGACTGAAACAATATTTTAAAAGAATTTAAAATTCAATAAAAGTCTTTAATTATGATCCTATTGATTTAAATTTTTTTTAAATTGAAAATAGTTTATAAATCTTTAATCAGACGTATACATTTATTTAGCTGTCAAGGCTTTCAAATTGAAACAGTTTACTTTTTAATGTTAAAATATGTACATTTTTTTATTTTGAATGGATTCAGAATCGACTTGTTAAATCAAGCATTGTTCACTTTTAAATAATTAAAGTGTTGTTTAATTTTGAAAATTATTGAATTATTTGTATTTACAGTTAAACAACTAAACAATTTTGTATCAGAAATTCTCAATTTTTGTTATTTTTTTAATTTTTTCAAAACTTCTAAATATTTTATGAAATAATTTTAATTTTTTCTCATTTTTTTCAAAATAAAATTAAAATTTTAATTTTTGTAATCAATTCTATTTTCTATTTCCCCCAATTTTTTGAGACGACTTGACTTAGCCCATTTCAAATTTGTAAATAATTTTTTTAAGGAGAAAATATAAAAAGATTATTTTATATTGCACGATATCATTATGTGATATGAATTTTGTGATATTTCAAGTGACTACTTGAATTACCTAATCTCTAAGACCCCACCTCCCCCTGTAACAAACTGTAACATACTATTTATGATCCCCCTCCCCCCTTTCTGTACGTAATTTATGGTTTCTAGAAATAATAAAATATGGGACTTGAAACTAATGGAAATTTTTACTATTTAAAATATGCCGTGGCTACATGTACCGAAATTTCGGTACAAAAAAGCCGGATTTTTTCAGTACGAATAGGGGGATCTGGGAAAGGAGCTATTTGTACCGAAATTTCGGTACATGTAGACACTTCGTTTAAGATAATACCTGCATTGCAGGTAATGACTTATAGATATAAATATTTATACATATATAATAAATATTTTTGATAATAAAGTCACGACCTTGTAGAAATGTGTCGAAATAGTTTCCAATGACAGGTCAAAATCAATAAAAATTCATTAAAGTAAATTAAAAAATTTGTCGATACGTTTCGGCTGCTATGTCAGCCCTCATCAGTCCAAACATTTATTGCTGATTTTGTGATGGTAAAAATCATCAAAGAAATTATACAAAAAGAAAATCCACTTAAAAATTCAAAGTAGTAAAGATATCAACAGCTTATAAAATGTTTAAAATAAAACAAACCTTGAAATATGAAAGAAGGACAAAACATTAATGAGTCGTTGACGGATGACAGTGTCAGACTGACCCATTTTGATATCTTGATATCTTTACTACTTCAACTTTTTTAGTGGATTTTCTTTTTGTATAATTTCTTTGATGATTTTTACCATCACAAAATCAGCAATAAATGTTTTGACTGATGAGGGCTGACATAGCCGCCAAAACGTATCGACAAATTTTTGAATTTACTTTGATGAATTTTTATTGATTTTGACCTGTTATTGAAGACTATTTGGAGACATAATAAATATATATAAAATATGTATATAGCTTTCAAAGATGATAAATTAAGCAATTGATATCTTTAGGACTAATTCTGACCCTAATATAGTTAGAATAAGGTCTTTATTGTTCATTTTTATCTTGAAGAATTTTTCATTTTCCCTGACCATTAATATTCAAATAGTAACATTTTAATCCTGTAATATTTTCAACAGAGGATGTTTTATAAACGGAATTTTTAACCTAAAAAGATACATTTTCTCAAAAAAAATTATTCGTTGATATTTTAACCAAAAAAGATGAAATATCATTCTTTTTAAATAAATTTTCAAACCAAGAAGACGGAATTTCAACAAATAAATATTTGTCAGTCATGAAAGAGAAAAAAATCATCTGAATTGTTGAAACTTCAAGCCAAAAGACGAATTTTCTGTACCAAAATTAAATTTGTAACCACAAACAAAATTTTCAGCAAAAAAAGTTAATTTTCAAAAAAAAATGGTTAAATTTTGTATTCAAAAAAGGTTTCGTTTTTACTTTTTAACATGAAAATATGAATTTTAAAGAAACAGTAAATTTTCTACCAAAATACTTAAATTTTCAACCTCAAACGACGAATTTTCAACAAAACAGTTAAATTTTCAACCAAAAAGTATGACTTTTTAACAAAACCGAAGAATTTTTAAATCAAAAAGAGAAATTTCTGCAAAAATAGTTGACTTTTCATCCAAAAAAGACATCAGTAGACTTTTCAACATCAAAATATGAATTTCAAACAAAAAGTAAATTTTCTACGAACTAGTCGAATTTTCAACAAAATAGCTGAATTTTCAACCAAAAAGGATGCCTTTTTAACAAAATTGTTGAATTTGCAGCCAAACAGTTTCATTTTTATTCAAGAAACATGAAATGTCTACTAAATCAGATGCATTTTTAAATCAAGGAGACAAATTTTCAAAAAAATAGTTAAATTTTCATCCATAAAATATATCAGTTAACTTTTCAACACTAAAATATGAATTTTGAACAAAAAGTAAATTTTTAACAAAACAATTGAATTTTCAACCAAAAAGGATGACTTTCTGACAAAATTTTTGAATCTTCGAACGAATAATAAAATTTATAACTAAAAAGATCATCTGTAGGAGGAAGAAACTGCAAGAAAAAAAGAAATAGAAATACAAGGCAAATAAATTACTAACAAGAATATTATATCAGGGTTACGGCAAAACTCCATTTTAAAAATTCCCTAATTTTTCCCGAAGCAATTTTGTATTTTCCCTGGCCATTAATATTCAAATACCAGAATCTTTAAACTTATAACATTTTAACCTAGAATGTTTTTTTATAAACGGAATAAAACAATTTCACATTAAAATTCAAAAATTTCGAATTTATTCTTCTTGACAGTTATTGAAAGTCACAGAAATTCCCTGACTTTTTCAAGATTTCTTTCGAATAATAAATAAATTAGTACCTAAAAATATAAAAATTTGTCGAAAATTTAGTGAGATAAAATGTTTCTCCTGCTTTTTTTAGGGAAAATATATGATTAAACAAATACGTATTATTTAAATAATTTTAAAATTATTTGAACAAATTATTTTATTGTTATTATTGAATAAATAACTCATAAAGTCTAGAAAATACGTTCATTTCGCGAGTCAACTGAAAAAAACAAATATTTAAACAAATTAAAATTGTTTAAACAATTCAATATTAATTAGGAAATGACTGGGTATTCTTAAATTACTGATCAATGATTATTTATGTAAAAAAAACTCTTAAAAATCATCAATAAACCGCAATATTACGTAAAATTCACATTTGTCACTGATGGGGTTTTCTTTGGGGACCCATAAGAGTGGCTTACAATTATTCAGTCTCAAAATTTATGATTGATTCTTATTCTGTGACAAATTCCGAACAATATAATAAAAAACACGGAATCATTCGTAACATATTATCGTGTTTAAATATTAGATTTACAAAAAGCTGACTTTTTCCCATGTTAAATCAATGGGGAACTTCATGGTCTTTGCGCGACCCCTAAATATTAACTGATTTTGCTCAAATTAGGAGATTTTTTTTTGGGCATTCAAGCAAAAACGGGGCCACCCCGAAGTAAGTGAAAGAAGGCCCCCCCCCCCCAAATTCCGTAGCAAATTGTAACAAAATCTCTCGAACCTAGATTCAAACAAAAAATAACGATGGTGGAGTGAATGTTACCATTACACAAGGTATCACTTCCCTCAGACTTCGGGTACGAAACGTCAATTGCTCTCAATTTTTTTACCGTTTTGCGGCAAAAAAAAATAGACGATAGTTTCGTACCCGTAGTCCGAACGAAATGGAACCCCTTCTTGAAATTAGCTGCAACAAAATTTATTCCAGAGTTTTTACTGTGAAGTTTCCACATACAATTTCAACCTCTAATTTAAAATCGCTTATCCCAGAACTTTTGGAATTTCATTGAAGATTTCTCTGGCGCGCGGGTGATCTATGACTGTGACCAAAAAGGAAAAAAGAAGTGGGGAAACGATTTTCTTTTCCCGTAGACGCTTCGTGAGGTCCGACCCTAATTTTATTCTTCTCTTGAGTATTCTCGAGACACGCACACATGCATGTTCACAAATATATGTAACTACGTGTCCCGCATAAGTTTCACGTTCGTTTGTCCTTTTTTTCGGAGAGAGTTGGAATCGGGATGTACACGAAAGGCTGAGAGCAAAAGGTGGCGGTTGAGGGTGGAGAGACGAGGAAACTAGGATTATTATTAGATCCATGCGCTAGTCGCGCGCTCTGCGAAGCCAGTTTTCTCTTCACCCTCTAAACCCCGCCGCACAGTCACCTCATCCCTTTTCTCTATTCCTTTTTTTTCTGCATTTTTTTTTCTTCTCGTCTCGCTCTCTCTTTCCCACTTTTCATTCTCTCACTCAAGCTTGTACAGAAAACAGGAAGAGAACTCGAAGCAATAGTTCTGTATCCGAATGGAGGACAAGAGGAACCTCCCGTGTCGAGGGCCTCGTGTTTTTTACTTCAAGTGTAACACTCCAGGCATTTTTTCCGCGAGGAAATTCTACCAGAGTTTGAAAAGACAGTCGTTTGGGAAACAACTCGAATGAAATGAAAAGATGAAAAGTTCTTGCTTTGTGCAGAGAGAGGGTGGTCAAATCTCGCTTTAAGGGGGTTGAAAAAATGAGTGTAATTATGGAGGTATATGGAAGCTTTGAAGATATAATGTAACTCTTTTTTATGTAGAGGTTTCCTTGGCCGAAAATTGGAATGAAATATTCAAAAATATTTGTCTTACGAGCAGGGTGACCGAAAAAATGTCTTTTCCAAAATTCCCCGATTTTTCCCTGACCAATGTTTCATTTTCTCTGACCAATAATATTCAAAGAACAGAATCTCAATCATGTAATATTTTTAACAGAGAATCTTTTATAAATGGAATAAAACAATTTCAAATTGAAATGGAATTAATTTTAACCAGAAAAGATGACTTTTCTACCATAAATGATGAATTTTCAATCCAAAAGGATGAATTTTCAACCAAATGGTTGAATTTTCAAACAAAATATTAAACTTCAAACAAAAAAATTTGCAACTTCAACCAAATAATTGAATTTTTAATTCAAAAGGACAAACTTTCTCTCCAAATTGTCGAATGTTCAACAAAACAGTTGAATTTTCGACCAAAAAGTATGACTTTTTAACAAACTACATAAATTTAAAAAAAAAAAATTTTATTTGAAATAAAATAGTTGAATTTTTAAACAAATACTGAAATTTTATACTCACCAACATGAATTTTCAACTAAATAGTTTAATTTTCAAACAAAAATGATTCAACTTTAACCAAAAACAGTTGAATTTTCAACATAAAAAGGTCAATTTCCAACAAAAAGATTAATTCTAAAAAAAATACGATGGTTGATATTTAAACCCAAAATAAATCAATTTTTAACAAAATAATTAAATTTTCAACCAATGAGTTGAATTTTTAACAAAATACATGAATTTTCAAACAAGTAGTTCAATCTTCAACTAAAACAGATAAATTTTCAACAAAAACTGGAAAACTACATTTTGAGTAGAAAAATCTACAAAAGCGTTGGATTTTCAACCCGAAAATATTAATTTTCTACCAAAAGAAAATTTGCAACAAAATAGTTTGATTAATCTTTAACCAAAAGAATGTATTTTTAACAGACTAATTCAGCTTTCAACCCAGAAGTTGATTTTTTCAATAAAAAAGACGAATTCTTGACAAATAAAGATTTTTCGTTCAAGAAGGAAAAGAATTTTATACAAATTGTTTAACTTTCAACCCAAAGGGCGAATTATCTGTAAAACATTTCCATTTTAAACCAATCGGTTTCATTGTTAACCAAAAAAAAGAGGAAAGCACAACCAATAAGATTAGTTTTTTATTAAACATGACGAACTTTCAACAACAACAAAATTTATAACCAACAATGTAAAGATTACATTTCTAGTTTAAAAACTTTATTTTTTACCGAAAGAAAAAAAAATCAACAAAATAATTACATTTCCAACCAAAGAGATGAACCTTCAATAAAAACAAAATTGATTTTTAACAAAGTGGTTCAACTTTGACCTAAACAGTTGCATTATTAATTAAAAATAATTAATTATTAATTAAAAATAATCAATTTTTAACAAAATACTATATATTTTTTAGGGTAGTTGTCATGCCAAAAATCAGATTGCTGAAAAAAATAGTTTTTACTGATGACGCAATTTCAAATAAAAAACATTATTTTTGATGACAAAAATTTTAAACTTACAAAAAGCAATCATTTTAACCATGTTTTTTGCAACTGAATTTCTTCTTACTGTCGCTTCTCATCAATTTTTTTTAAATAGTTGAATTTAAATAAATGATCTCCTATTTTTTCGAGGAAGGCATTCTCTACAACTCTACTGTTTCCAATTTTAACAGTAAATTTTCTCATGACCATTTATCTTATTTTCAAAATTGCAAACAGCAGAGGTGTAGAAAATTCTTTTTTGAAAAAATTAACCAAGAATTATTAATAGTCAACAGTTTTTTAAAAATTTGTAAGAACTGACAGTAAGAGAAAATAAAATTACGAAAACTATTGTTAGGTAATAATTTTTTGTAAGTTTCAAACTTTTTTTATCAAAAAGAATGTTTCTTCTTTTATAGGACGTGACTAATAATATAATTTCAATTTCTTAAATTATAGAAAACTTTTTCTTTCCAGAGACATGATTTTTTTGATATTCTATTTCAAATTGTTTCAGATTCAAGTTTCTAGCTTTGAATCGAATAAAGGGAAAAGGGGGAAGTTTTTCGAGAATATGAGAGAAAAGGGGAAACGCAGAGGAATAGGGGCAGACTGTGATCTATGAAACTACCTTTAAATGATCAAGGTTTTTGCTCTTTTCATAATTATAAAAATTTAGGACCAGAGCCTGTTTCTTACTTATTATCCCAAATTTTCAACTCAATGTGGCTATTCGTGTGAAAATAAGTTTACAAATAAAAAAAGTGTCGGTAAGGCAGGAATCCGGTCACGTGACCCACTCGTCACATGGCCTTAAGTGTAGTATTCTGAATAACATTAGATACTAATTATTTTCAGTGATGCTTACCATGATTTTATTGTCATAATCATTGCTTTTATTATAATTTTTACAAAAAAAAGAATAATTAATACCTTTCAGCATTTAAAGGCCTTGGACCACAGGTTGAACTTTTTTACATTCTCATTCTAATGAGAAGGTATTGGTTTTATGTAAAATTTGACATAGTCGGTTTTCATCAAATCTCCACGTTTTGAGACCCCCTGAGCTAGAAAAAACGATTTTTACCAAGGTGTCTGTCTGTCTGTAGTCTGTCTGTCTGTCTGTAGCCACGATAACTTTCGAAAAAATGATCAGATTTGATTGAGCTTTGGCACGCTTTTTTATGGCCGAAAAAGAGAGAACGAGTTCGTTAACCAGCTATTTTGGATGAAAATTCAAAAAGTGAGCACATTTTGAAAATGTTTGAGACCACTTTTTTTGAAGATTGGAAAATTCTATGTACGGTTATTAGTAGTACGCAAAATGACGAACAAAATATTCTAATAAATTTTCGTGATAAAAAAAAATTACTGGAGTTATAGCATTTTCAAAATTTGAGAAAACAAACGAAAATCAACATTTTAAGCCGAAAAACGCACGATATGAAAAAAAGTCAAGAGGAGAAAAACGTTGATTCCTGAACACCCTATAATATTTTCATAACAACTTTTTGAATTTTTTGAAAAATAAAAAATTCAAATTTTGATCGCACAAAAAATTAATGAAAAATCAAAAATTCCATTTTGCTGTCAAACTATACAAGATACGAGAAAAGATCATCTCACCAAAATTTTGCATCTAAAAAAGGTCTACAAATTTCTTATTATTCACTTTTTGATATGACGCGTAGTTTTTGTTTTATTCGTAAAAAACAGCATTGAAAATAGAAAAATCAAATTTTCAGACGAATATTACCAGCTACGAAAAAATTACTGAAACAAAATTTGTTCATTCAAGGAAGAGGTACAAATTTGTTGTGACTCATGTTTCGATAGGATGCGTGGTTTTTGTTTTATTCGTGAAAATAACATTGACAGTAGAAAAAATCAAATTTTTGAAAAAACAATGCAAGGTACGAAAACATATAAATGAACACAAATTGTGCATTCAAAAAAGACTTACAAACCCGTAATCAATTTTTGTGGTAAGAATATATTCAAAATGAAAAAAATTAACTTTTTTGATAAACGGCACAAGCTAAAATAAAATGTTAACTAATAAAATTTGTCGCCTAAATCATATTATTACTTTTCATTTGAAATCAAAAAAGAAATTTAGTAATTTGTATATGAAGAACATATAACACGAAGCAAAAAGTGCGCGCTCAGTGTATTTACCAAATCGCGCGCCGTAAGTGCGCTCAAACTTTTTTGTTTCTATCATACGGTGCACAGAACCGAGCGTGGAACGCAAGGTTCAAATGATTTTCAAATCAAGTATCGAGCGCGAAGCGCGAGTGTCTGGATGAGATTGTGTTCCTTAAGGTCGATAGAACCTTGAGTAAATAAAGTTCCTTTTCAGTCTAAAATAAAAACAAATTTAACAATCACTTAATATGTAGAGGTTTTGATAATTTTATAATATTTGCAAACACACTTTTTCTTTTCATCGAAGTCGAACACGAAGTTCAAAAATCTAGAGGAGCCGAGCGTAAAGCGCGATGTAAATACGCCCGAGCGCGTAGCGCGAGGTGAATACATAATCGAGCGCTCTCATAATCGAGAGCGAAGCGAGCCGCGCGCCAAGCGCGCGATAAGACTGTGCCCGCCAAGCGGGCAGATTTATTTATTATAAAAAATTGCACAATTATTTTTTTCTATAATTCGCGAAAAAGTGCCAGTTTTTCCACCTGTTTTTGGTGTAAAAAGTGATCGATTTTTGGTCGATGACGTGGCGCATGCGCAGTGCCGACCTTTCCGGGCAACAGTGACAAAAGTGGACAGATGCAGTGGAAAAAGTAAATGGACAGTGATAAAAGTGAGGCACAGTGACAAAAGTAAATGTTATTTCGGGTGGGTTCGTGCTGCCTCGGGTGTACTCGTGCATCGTGCGCGGCCAACTTCATTCTATTTTCCGACTGTCGTCCCTAACCTAAAATCAATTTCCTGAAAAGTCTCGGGTTGTGTATTTTATATGTACTTTTGTCACTTGGCAAAAGCAAAAAAACACCGTCAGTTTCTCCGAAAATACTGTGCTTGGTGTTTTTTCACGAAAAATCGGAAATTTTGAAGCCCTCAACTTTATGGGCCAACTATTCAATTGTGAGAACCAGCTTATTATTACTGCCATATTATTGCCATGGTTTTGATAATTGCCATTGTCATTGTTGCGTCAATCGACAAAAAATCGCCTTCTTTTTACACACAAAACAGGTAAACAAAAACTAGCACTTTTGCACAAATTATAGAAAAAGTATCGTGTCCCACACATTGAAAAAGCGACGATTTAAAACTCGTGTGATAGCCACCCTCGCTCCGCTCGGGTAGCTAACTTCACACTCGTTTTAAATCTCTCGCTTTTTCAACTTGTAGCACAATATACTATTAAACCAAAAGAAAGAAAATAAGGAGTAACAAAACAACCTAATAATGTTATATATTTTTGGGCCACCCTACTGAATACTGAATACTACACCTTGCAAGAGATTACTGTAGGTCTGTCCGGAAAGTATCCGACTTGTGGTGTACCAGGAGTAAGATTAAATTCCGGTCCTTTGAGATGATATCCCCTTCAAAATACTCCCCTTTCGAAGCCACAACCTTCTTCCAGCGACCCTTCCACTTTCGGAAGCACTCCTTAAAGTCACCTTTCGGAATACCTAACAGCTGCTTCGTCGCAGTCTGTTTTATTTTCTCTATGCAGCTTGAAATCGTTTTCCTTCTAGAGGATACTTCAATTTGGGAAACAGCCAGAAATCCCAGGGAGCCAAGTCAGGACTGTATGGTGGCTGCTGAAGTTGTGTAAGGCCGTGCTTTTGAGAAATTGCTGGACGCAAGCTGCAATTAATGGACAGGTGCCATTTCCTTCTTACTGCGTCACGTAATCGCTTCAGAACTACTTGTTAATACTCATTGTTCAGTGCCTGGCCTTCTGGAACATGATCATGGTGTACAATACCTTCCTGCTTCCACATTTTGAGGTCTTTTGGCCGATGCGGACCCGCCAGAGCGAGGGTCAGCTTCCACTGAAGTAGGACCACTTTCAAATCACCTTAACCGCTCTTCAATTTGAATGTCACTCGATCACCATACACTTTCCGAATCATATCGGTGGTTTCTCAACATGAAAGGCTAACTTTTTGGCAAAATTTAATGCGCACTCTTTGTTTGGTGCGTTTCGTCATCCTGAAATGCGACGCGTACGTGATTAGACATTTACGCAACTGCGTACACTAGTTGACTAAAGATTCGCAGTTAGATGTCACTTAGTAGAGGGTCTCACAGAGGTCCCCCCTAAATGGTAAATACCTGTTTTTGACTATAGCACAAGTAGTTACAGAGTTAGAGCACAATGTCAGATACTTTCCGGACAGACCTCGTAGGTCATTTAGAATCTAGTAGAGCTAACGAAAAAGTAATGCAGAATATTCATTACACTTTATCCTGTTTTTTTGTGAGTATTCTCAGCGCAAGCATGTCGGTGACAATAACGAACTTCCCTTCACCATAAGCGCGTTTTATTAGATTCCACAACGTCTCGTTAGGACGTAAACAGAAGAGTGAAAATCGCTGTCGTAAGCGAGGTACCACGTTTCTTAGTTGTCATTGTTATCCGTTTCAAAAGCTTATACCGAGATCTTCCAGACGGCAACATAAAGGAATCCACCTTTACAGAGGTTGCCTTAATGTAAAGGAAATTGTAGTGAAATATTTCAAGTATAGACAATACAAAAGTACTGCAATATCTTATTACATCTTTGCTTTATCTTTATCCTCACAAAGGAAATTCAACTAAATGAATTTATTACAAACTAATGAATTTCTCATTCAGGGTGACCTTGTTAATCGAGGAAAAAATTTCCGGTCATTTCCTGGTTTTTTCCGGTTTGCAACAATTTTTCACGGTTATTGAATTTAAAAATTCTAACTCTTCAAACTGAGAATATTCTCATTTGAAGGAAACAAACTGAACTACAAATTTAGCTTACAAAATTTTTAATTCCGAAATTTTTCATTCCAACGCTCAATAATTTGCAGGTGTATAACGAAAGCTTTGAAGAGTTACCAATTGAACTGCAAATATTTAAACTTTCATAAATTGAACAGTTCAAATATTTCTGTTTGAAATATGTAAGTCCGCGATATCATTTTCAATGCTCTTAATTAAAATTAATCCTTTCTTTCAACTCACATTAATAAAAATCTTGAAAATAAAATATGTCTCTCTTTCAATTCAGTACGTGCACTGTATGAAAATTTTGAAAGGAAAAAATGGGCCCCTCCGAATTTAGAAAAATAATCAATAAATAAAATTTCCTCGCTTCTGACCACTCAATAAATTCCTCAAAACAAAAGAAGTGCTTCTTCTAATTTAGAAAAACATGAAACCCAAAATTTGCTCTCGTACAACTCGATAAAAATCTTAAAATTAAAAAACTATCCTTTTATAATTCAGAAAAAGAGATTGACGACCCCCCCCCCCCTTCAACTCAATAAAAATGCTAAAAAGAAACAATAGCCTCTTCCAATTCAGACAAATTTTAAAACAAAAATTTCCTCACTTCCAACTCAATAAAAATATTAAAAATTTTGATTGTCCCACTTCCAATTCAGCAAATAGTTAAAAATAAAAAATTCTTCCCTTAAACTGAATAAAAATTACAAAAAGAAAAAATGGGAACTTCCAATTCAGAATAAAAACAAATAAACAAACTTTCAACCCTTACACTCAATAAAAATGATAAAAACAAAAAAAAGGCCTCTTCCAATTCAGAGAAAATTGAAAACGAATATTTCCTCCCTTCCAACTCAATTGAAATGTTAAAAATTAAACATTATCCTTGTTCCAATTTGTAAAGTATTGAAAACTACAATTCCCTCCCTTCCAACTCGATAAAATCTTTAAAATATAAAATATCCCTCTGGCAATTGAAAAAAAAATTTTTTAACAATTTTTCGTTGCAAGCTCAATAAAAATGTTAAAAATACAGAGTTTACTAGCCTTCAACTTAATAAAAATGTAAAAAACAAAAAAGTTCCCCTTTCGATTCTGGAAAAAATTTCATAACAAAGGTTTTTCTCTTTCTTTCAAAATTAGAATTGTGAAATTCAATTCAATGTTATAATTGAAATTGTAATGTTTAAAGTTTAAATTTAGCACTTTGAAATTTTAACGATTTTTTTTAGTTAAAAAATTTAAAATTAAAAGGGTTAAAATGGAATATTCTGGACTGAACTAATATTTGAATAGGATTTTAAATTAAGTAAAAGTGGTTAATTACGAGTCTATTGATTGAAATTTTATTTAAAATTGAAAATAGTTTATAAAGTTTCAATCGGACGCTTAAATTTGTTTAACTACTAAGGCTTTTGAATTGAAAAAGGTTAATTTCGAACTTTAATATTCGTAAATTGTCTAATTTTGGACAGATGCAGAATCGTCTTGTAAAATCAATTATTTTTCAATATTTATGCGTGGAACTATTCAGTTTTAAAACTCATTAATTCATTTATATTTACAATTGATCATCTTGAAACGTTTTTAATCAAAAATTTTCAAATTCAAACGCTTTTAATTTTTAATTATCTAAGTCTTCAGAACTGCATTTTGAAATTCTTTAAGTTGAAATTTTACGCTTAAAAATGAAGAACAAAAATGGAAAAATTTGTAAGTAAAAGAATGTTACGGATTGTGAACTGTTTCATAACTGAAAAAGTTAACAATTGAACTCAACATTACAAAAGAAGCTGAAATCGAACTTACTTTAAATTGCATTTATACCATCGGATAAGAAATTTTTGCTTTTTTAAGTGATTGGATTAATTTTTTTTCAACAAATTTTTTCATTCGTGGTCAAAATATAAATTCAATATCAACAAAATATGAATTACAATATTAAAATAAACAATAGGAAACAAAACTAATTAATTGAGCGCCTAATAAATTCAATTTAAATCGTTCAATTATTCATTCTACTATAGTTATACTTTTATTTTTCAAATATGTACGATTGCATCTCATTAAATAAAACAGAGGCGAATTAACATTTAATAACCCAATTGTGAAATGTAGATATTGAGGGAATTATTGAACAACTACTAAATATACTAATATTCAGTATTTCAGTTAAATTCAATACTAGCAATGCTTATAGTAAAAAGGAAGAGATTTTTCGCAATGTAGCGAAAAACATTATTTTCCAAGCATTTACCTAATTGCCTTTTCATGCCTTGTTGCTTTTGATAAAGTTCAGTGATATTGAGTGAAATTTCAAACTCATTTCTGTCAGTGCCCTAAAGCAAACAAACATATGTTTCGACATTTCAGTTCAACTATTCAGTATTGAGCGAACAAAGTCATTACTGTGATTAAAGTGCAATTCAGTTCTAATTATATCTCACGAAATGCAATATAGTCCTCTGTTTCGCGACTTTTTTTGCAATTGATTTTAACTATCTATCAATTAATTTTCAAAAATATTAACGAGAGATACCGGTGAAATTTTTTCGAAAAAAAAACCTCCACATTTCTAAGTTCTAAGAGGTTAAAGGTCAAAGGTGAAAGATCAGAGACTAAACGCGGTCTACCTACTTGATCTACTCCCACTAACCAACTTCCGCTCAAGCAGCTGTGGACCATTGGCAGCAGGGGGTCCTTTCTACCTAATAAGGAATACAATACGAAAAATAACAAAATTTTAATTTTGAAATTAGTGATTTAAAAATATTATTATCGAAATATATGTTTTTTGGTGATTCCAACAACATATTAAATGCCTTAATAAGGTGAAAATTAACTTCTTATACCAGGGTTTCTAATGAATTTTAATCAAAACATTTCAGATCTTTTCCATGTTTTTTCAAAGGAAATTAAAAAATTCTAAACCTTACGCTGACAGTTTCCATTCCACAAAAATTTAGGGACTTTCACAGAAAGAGAAAAGTTTTTTTCAATTTCTTCAATTTTTATGTTTATTTCAAATATTTTTTAGGCCCTAATTGTTTTTGTATGTAAATTTAACTTATTAAAAAGTCAAAAAATTTCGATATTCTGTTCTATTGTTCAATATCGACTTCATTCGCTTTCAAACTCGACTCTTTTCTATTTAAAGTCTCATTAGTTGGAAAGAATTTCTAATTTTAACTATTTTCAAAACAGAATACATTTGGATTGCTTCCCGCATTTTTCAAGGTACACAAAATTCCCGGCAAATTTCCGGTTTTCCTGAGTCACTAGGCACCCTGTTTTCAAAAACTACTTTAATTTAACATAATTACAGGGATCACAGCGTAAAAGAAGCTCAAAAAAGGGGAAATAGGGTGGTTTTCGCACGAAAAAGAGGAAAATAGGGGAAAGATTAAACATTTATTTTCATATGTCGAAAAGAACAAACAACCTTTTCGTAAGAAATGTTACATTTTTAAATAACATTTAATGATTTTTCAATGATTACTGCCATTAAAGATTTATTTTTAAAAATTGGATATACTTAGATCGTTGGAAACCCATCCAGAGTGAAATAAAAAAGTCCGGGAAAAAATAAAATTAGTTAAATACACAATTTTGATATGTTTGACATCGTTCTCATAAATATTTCTTTCCAAGATTTGTCATTTCATCCTTACTATAATTAATACTTTCAATCTAAATTTGAAACAATTGAAATCGGTTAATATCTTCTGTTCTCTTTCTTAAATTTACAATTAAACAATTTAAAAAAAAAAATTTGCCTTATTGAAAATTTTTGGAAAATATACAAAAACATGTTTTTTGGATTGATTTGAACCTGAAATTGAATCACCTTGAACCAAACAAACATGTTATTATTTTTTATCCATGGGAAACATTTTTTTCGTGGTGTTTATAACGTTCGAAAATCGCAAAAAAATATATGAAATCCCAAAAATCCTAATTCACGACAAACATTTTTTTCCGAAAGATAAAAATAAAAAAATGTTTCTTTGGTTCAAGCTGAATAAATTTCAGTTTCGACATATTCAACTTTTGTTTAAATGTGTGCATATGACTCAATCAAAAAAAAAACATGTTTTTGCACATTTTCAAAAAAATGGTAACTGAGCAAGAAATTTATTTTTAACTTTCGCAATTTTAAATTTTTAACGAGTAAGATAATTTTTGAACAAAATAGTTGAATTGTTGAATTAAGAACAAAAGTTTTTAAACAAAAATCGAATAGTTATATTTTCGTTTCAAAAAATTAATTTTCAATTGAAAAAACTGAATTTTCTCCCAAATTGTTGAATTTTCTACAATACAGTTGATTTTTCAACACGAAAATATGAATTAATAATGAAGAAGTTAATTTCCAACCAAACATTACAATTGTTAGTTAAAAAACCTACTTTTTAACAAACAATAAAAACCATTAACTAAAATGATGAATTTTTAACTAATAAATTAATTTTTAACAAAGTTGTTAAAAAATCACCAAACTATTGAATTTTCCAGAGAAAATTCAAATTTTCTACAAAACAGTTAAATCTTTAACCCAAAAACACGAATTTTCAACAATTGTTGAGTTTTCAACCAAAAAAGATTTTTTAGCCAATGAAGAAAAAAAAATGTATTCAAAATGTCGAATTTTAAAGCAAGAAGATTATTTTCCTACAAAAAAAGGACGAATTTTTAACAGATTACATAAATTTTTAACCAAATATTTGAATTTTAAAAATAAAAAAGATCAACTTTGAACCAAAAATGGAATTGCTACATTTTCATACCAAGAAACTAATTTTCAAATGAAAAAACCAATTTTCTACCTATTTATTGAATTTTCGTGCCAGAAAAAGTACTTTCTATAATACACTCGAATTTTTAACTCAAAAATATAAGCTTTCAATACAAAAAATAATTTTCAATCAAAAATTGCAATTTTCAGTTTGAAAAAGTGCATTTTTAACAAAGTAGTTTGATTTTCAACCAAATAGACAGCTTTTCAACAAAATAAATATATTTTCAACTAAATAGTTACATTTTTAACCAACTTTCTGCCAAAAATATAACATTTGAACGAAATTTGAACATGCAACCAAATAGTTGAATTTCCAACTAAAAAAGATCAATTTTCAAACACAAATGGAATAGTTCAATTGTGAGTTTAAAAAAAAATTAATTTTCAACAAAAAAAAGTTTCAACAATAGTTACATTTTCAAGTAAAAATTTAAAAAAACTAAAAATTGCTCAAGTTAGAACATTTAAAATTGCAGTTGATGAGTTTGGAATATTCCATTTTTTAATTAGGTATTTAACTTTGTACATTTCAACTAAAATGTATTAATCTTCTAATACTTATTTAAAAAATAATATATAGTTTGTAACTGTTCCCATTTTATATTGGATAATAACTTCTGTCGGCAGTTTTCACATTTTCAACTTGCTTTAAAATGTTTCATGTTCAAATTTGTTTAAGAGTATTTATTTTTAATGGTCTGAACTTGGAACGTGTACCTTATTTATTTATAAATAATTTATTTAAGTTCTATAATTGCTTTAATTATTATTCAATAATGGGTATAATTTCAAATATCGTATATTTAAAGAGAAAAGAGGAAAAGGGGGAAGGTTTTTGAGAATAGGGGGAAAGTTTTTGAGAATAGGGGGAAAAAGGGGAATTTCAAGAAAAAAGGGGAAACTACGAAAAACAGGGGAAGACTGTGCACCCTGTAATTACAATTTTTAAGCAATATTTAATTTATTCAAATATATCAACAATTAAGGCTTTCACTTGAAAATCATACAAAATGGAAACGACCGAAATATCTATGAATTTGTTTACTTATTACGAATCGAATTTGAGATTATTTAATTTTGAATGTTTTCGAGTTTCAAATGTTCAACCAATAATTGCTGCAAATCAAAATTATATTTTGAAGGATTTTACTTCCATTCGCCAACGGCGATACCACTCTGGAAACACCAGTTCTCGTAAGATCACTGAAGTTAAGCATTGTTGGGCGCGGTTAGTACTTGGATGGGTAACCGTTCAGGAATACCTGCGTGCTGTTGGCTCGTCGTGGGTGTGGTGGGCCCACATTGGTAGTAAATATCCACCTAGAAACACTACCCGAATCGGGTAGTGAGGCAATGAACTTTCGAGTTCAAACTGCTAATCAATTTTTTTTTTTTTTTTACTTCCATTCGAAAATGTCGTACAATCTGAAACTTAGAAAATGAAAAATATATGAATTTAAAATCAATCAATGAGGAAGTTCGAAGATATGTTTATAGAAAAAGTAAGGAAATAGCGGCATCAGCAGACAATGACGAGAAAACAGTGGCATTAGTAACATTTCTTCACAATTTATTATAGAAAATTCCGTTATTTTAATTGAAAATTAGGTAATGTGTAACTGAGTTTTCCTACATTTATCGTCATTTTACGAGACCGAAATTTCTAATAGTGCATTTATTCTAATTTTGAACTTATGAAGGCAAGTAATATATCATTGGTATCTCCACCAGACGCAGATTTCGAATAAAATATTTCTAAATTACTAATGACAAACTAAATAAGTTTACGTATCTGCGTGGAGAAAAGTTGGGTAGTGGACATAGACTAAGCGACTAAGGACTCGAGGTCAACGGTCGGGAGTCAGAGATTAGGGGTCAAATTTCATAGGTGTTGAAGGTCAGTGGTCAAAGGTCAGGCATTAGGTCTATCAACCCTTAATTAATTCATAAATTCATTTGTTTGATTCAGAATTGAATCAAAAGACATAGAATAAAAGTAAAAAAGAATCTGGTGCTTTTATTGTTTGGAAATAAAGTCGTGGGCCCGGAAAACACACATTTTACTCACTGCGAATTATTACTCCTGTCAAGCCTACAATTTTCGGGGTAATTCGGGATTTCATTACAATAATAACAGATGACCCAGGTCGGCAATTGAACCCGCAGCATGTAGTTAAGTACGCAACCCATTCATCTACATGGCGAGGAGAATTTAGGTTGGATAGCAAATGGAATCAGTTAGTGAAATTCGTTGTGTAATTCCAGGAACTACTCGAGTTAATCCATTTGCTGATATTCTATCGAAATACTGCTTTCGTTGCATCGACATTTTAAATTAAATGATTTAGTGGTTTACTGATTGAAAGACTGATTAATTAATTCATTTATTTAAATTAAACTGACATCCAATTGACCTAAACACGAATTCAGATAGCATTTTTCTAATTTTCTGGATGTAATATGAATTGTGAATCATCATACGTAGTAATAGCGAGCGCACTTTTTATACAGGGTTTATCATACCAAAAAAATTACACGATTTTCTTCAGAGATAGCTCCAATTCAAGGACTTGACATGTGAATGCTGAAAAATTTTTTTAGATCAATTCTCTCCGGAGATGGCTCAAATTTGAACCTTTCGCATGTAGGTGTGCACAAAAAAATTTTCTATATCATACTGATTTTTTTGTTATCAGAGATTGAAAAATAAAAAATGAAAAAATTTCGGTTTTTAGACGATTATGCTGGAAGCTTTTCTATTATTCCGATTTCTTTCGTTCAAAATTGCATGTAGATGTACTTTAAAAAATTAAATTTTATATGTCTTACTGGTGTTTTCTTGTTATTGAAGATTGAAAAATTAGAAAAATAAGGAAATTTCATTTTTTAGACCACTGTGCTGGAATCTTTTGTTTTACACCGATTCTATTAGAATATGGCTCAAATTTAAGCGTTTGGCATGTCGAGGTACATTAAAAAAGAAATTTACTTTGTTAAATTGTAGCTTTTTGTTATCAGTGGTTGAAAAATATCAATCATAAGGAAATTTTGTTTTTTGGACCACTATTCTGGAAACTTAACTTTTAGTTCAGTGTGTGCAAAATTAGAGAAGTTTCATTTTTTGATCACTATGCTGGAATCTTTTCTTTTAACTGGATTGTCTTCGAAGATGGCTGAAATTGAAGGTCTTGGCACTTAGACGTGAATTGAAACAAAATTTCGTTATATCTTATTGATTTTTTTTTTGTTATCAAAGATTGAAGTATAAGAAAAATGAAAGAGTTTCGTTTTTTAAACGACTCTGCTGGAAGCTTTTCTATTCATCCGATTCTTTGGGATGGTTCAAATTGAAGATTTTGAGATGTAGATGTGCATTGAAAAGTAACATTTGCTATATCATAGTATTGATTCTTTGTTACTAGTATATAAAAAATCAGAAAAATGAGGAAATCTCATTTGTTTAGATCACTATGCTGGAATCTTTTCTTTTATAGTATGATAGTCTCCGAAGATAGCTGAAAATAAAGGTCTGGATATGTAGATGTTCATTTAAAAATGAAAGTTTGTATGTATAGTTATATTTTTTCGTTACCAGAGGTTGCAAAATAAGATCAAGAAATTTAATTTTTCAGACATTTATTTAGCACTTATGATTTTTGCTCTCAATGATTGAAAAAAATGAGGAAACTTCATTTTTCAGACAAGAGATTTTTAAATATTTACGGCATTTCAAGCGATTCCATAGGATTAAGAGAGATTTCACAGATTTCGAATGATTTAAAAATATTTTAATATATGGAAACGAGGTCAAGGGTCAAGGGACAACAAAAGTTTTAGGGTATCTAAAAGGCCGTGGTAAATAATAAGAGAGAAGGGATTCAAGACAGGATTCTTGAAGGAAGGACCAGCTGATGTTTTATAAGCATTTTTATATGCTCGCATTCTTGCGTGCAACTAGAGGCTAGTACTTTTTATGCTTATTTGAAAGACAAAAAATTTTCCGATCTATTTAGTAAGAATTAATTAATTAAACTCTGCCCTCAGATTAACTTTAGTATATACGCAATTCGATACGAAAATGAAACGACTCTTTTGTTAAACTGTGTGGAAAATAGTGTTTTTATCATCATGCCGACTTACCAACAAGTTTGCCGAATTGAGCAGGAGGTTTCCATTCGGGATAATGTCTGGGGAAGCGTGCTCTCGACCAGTATGTCTTCAGGGTGACTTTATAGAGAGCCAGCTTACTCTGCCTGTCTTGCTTTTCTTGTGCCGAGGGTCCGCATTGCGCTACAACGTACGGAAGATGGATCCCCAACAGCAAGAGTAGCGACAGCAGAGTCAGCGGCGTCAAGACAGAATGACATCGAAGCCACACACCACTGGACATCTGTGGACACATGTTCAAATCAAATTAATTTATTTCATGATATATCAAGATTTGCGGCAGCGAATCGCCGCCAACTACAAAAAAAGCTACAACCAGAAAAAAAATGTTCTTCATTCAACAAAATCGTTATGTCGACCGCATTGGTTGATTTCAGAAAACATTTTGGTTGAATGAACAAAATCAAGCAAAAGATTTGGTTGATTCATCAAAAATATTTTGTTGAGAGCATCTTGGAAGCGACGGACGCATGCACGATCGGGAAACAGAATCGATTGGGATTAAGTGATTATGTGAAAAATACGCAAGATTAATTGAATTTCTGTGATTAGCTAAGATTGCGTGATTAAATTTTTGATAAAATAACAGGAAGATTTTGTAAATCAAATAGACAAAGGGTCCTGCAAAATTTATGTTGCAAACGGCTTGCGGTGCACCCATCTTGTGATATTTAGTAGTTAAATAAAACACTAAATAATTCACAAGATGACACAATTCCATGGTCAACCGTTTACAATGCAGATTATACGGGATCCTTCATGGTTAGATGAACTATAAGTTTTGGTTAAATCAACCAAAATCTTGCCTTAGACCAGCAAAAACATTTATGTGAACTATCTGAAATATTATTTCAAATGAAGCAAAATTTGTCTTGGATCAACCAAAAGATATGGTATAATCAACCAAATCCTACGAACCAAAAAATTTTCTCGGGTCAACCTAATATTTTATTGTCCATATATTAACCATATTCGAGGGTTGGATCAACAAAAATTCATTCAACCAAATATTTTTGTGAGTGTACCAAGAATCATTATTGACTGACCAAGAAGGTGATCTAAACAAGATTTTTTTAAATGAATGAAGTTTGATCCCTAGAAGAAGTCATGCGGATGATTGTAAGTGCTGGCTCAAAAATGCTTAAGTTAAAAAAAAACAAAAACAACAAATGAAAATGGATCAAAAATTATTTAGACCAACATTAGGCGCATATATTAGAAGTCTAAGAAAAAAATTCAAACAAATTTTTAATTTCAATAAAAATTATAGTTGAAGATTTTCAAAACATAGAGAAAAATAGACCAAAAGAACAGACGCCAAGAATTTATCAAATTTTCTTATGTATATATAATTCAAGTTCTAATGAATGTCCAACAAGTTTTCTGCAAATTCCATAGCAATCAATACAACCTTGCTATAATCAACGAATTATAAATCCAAAAAAATGCTTTTACTGGCCTCAGAGGCTGTTTTTCTTCAAAGAAGCTTATCGCATCTAAAAATTTGTGAAATAAAAACTATTTTTCAGGTTTATATCTACAATTCTGATGATGTGTCTTTAACGCAAAGTGAATAACTGCATCAATTAAAACGGAAATTGATTGAAAACCAGAATCATGTGATATTTGTGTTTAACATAATTTCTTAATAATGAAATATGTTTTTTATTTTACAAAATACTTTTGGAACTATAGCAGAGAAAACAAATATATATCAAGCACTTTAATATAAAAATCACTGTGATATACATAAGGGTTTCATTTGTAATTATTCATTTTGTTTGAAAAACTTGTATTTAAATAGTCTGAGGATACTTTTTTCTTCTTGAAAAATCTTGTTGTTTATTTGTATCTATGATAGCAAAAAGTTTTTTGGTGAAATCGATAAATTTAATGGAAATTAAATTAATTGAGCGTAACAGTCTTATTTTTATTTCTTCAAAAAGCATGAAATCCCGCCAAAAATATCTGCGATGTAAAAAATCTGGCAAGTGAAACTGCATGAATTTTTAAAATCAAAGTTGACCGAGTGATTTGGAAAAAAATATTCATGATAAAATATATTGAGAAAATTTTGTTTATGAACAAACCCAGGCGGAAAAGGTATACACAGTGGGAAATTTTATTTATAATTTTCATTCGTTTCAACATCGAAAAGTCATTTTAGACTTTGATACAACATGGCGGGATTAAATGTACAAACAAAATGACTTTAAAACATTGCTGGGTATAAGAGAATAATCGTATAATATAATCTCGACGAATTTTACAATTTCTAAAATGGATTTTAAAAATTTATTTACAAAATTTCTATAAAGTACTTTATAAAACAAAGTTGCTTCATGTATTAACTTAGTTTCTGGCACCTATTTCGCCTGAAAAATAATTTTTTTTAAATATATGATACAAGTAACGATGAATTTTCTATAAAAATTCTTTAATCTATATTCATTCATTTGAGTTTTAATAATATTTTCCTACAAATGAGATGATTTCGTATTTTTCCAACTTTTTTATTCTAACTTCAACTTCCAACATAATGCAAAAAAAATTGTGCAATAATTATGCTCATAAGTTTTTGCGCTTTTACATAAATTTACTTTTAAAATGAGCACAAGAAAATTGAAAAATGTTAATTATTTCTGATTTTATTGCAATTCAAAAAAAACATTACATGCAGATTTCTAAAATGTCTATTGCCTGTCCAAAATTAGGATTGAAATGTCTACATATTATTTTAACCATTTTTTTAAAGAATTTATAGAAACGACTTGTATTGACCTAAAAATAGATAATATAGAGTTAATGACTTTAAAAATAGTTTGAAAGTCTAACCCCTCAACTTTATTTCCTGCCGTACCCCGATGTTATTTTAGGATGAAACAAAAAACTAATAATAATGTTGAAGATAGAGATAAAATTTTTGACTTTATGCCAGCTTTTTCATACCATAAAAAAGTGATTTATGAATTTATTCATTTTGATTTCTACTAATTTTACATACTTCCGGATTTTTTAACATCGTACAATTTATTAAATAGCCTGTAATATGAAATATTGAATGGAATTACAACTGCTATAAATAAAATAAAATAAAATATTGGAATTCTGCATGCATCATTATATAAATCTCGCAAAAACTAATTGTTATCATATTTTAAAAAGTATTCATATAAATCACATAACCTAAAATTCCAAAAAATTTCAAGCAATCAATATTGAATAATTTAGAACTGAAAATCTTTTAAAATCTTATGTCGAATATAAAACTTAGAAATTAAAAAATGATGCAGATCAAATTGAAGTAATGAAAGTTCTACAATTTTCGATTGAATATTTTTGGATAGAAACAATTTGACACTCAATCTCTTTCGAAGATAAAGCATTCAAAATAGAAAAACTTCAAATTGTAGCTCAGAAAATCAAACAATTGTAAAAAGAACTTTAAAATATTCACTCTGGAAAATTCAGAATTGAAAAATGTCATCTCTCATATTAGATATATACAGATTGAACAATTTTATGTACAAAATGTTTTAAAGATTGAAAATCCTACAAATAACAAATAAATCATTTTCAAACTATTCGTAATTGAACAACAAAAGTTAACTTATCAATAATTGCAATAACTTCAACATTATCTTCTTTAAACAGTATTTATAAACCTGAAAAGAAAGAATTTAAGAATGTACAATTCCAATTTAACAGCTTAAAAACCTTTTTATTTCTAAATATTTTTAATTTTCCCAAGTGTACTTATCAAAATTTTAAACTTTTATATTTAAAAGCGTACAAATATGCAATAATTATCGGAATCAAGAAAAAGCGAACAATTCCAAATTAAAGTATTCAAAACCATACAATATTTATCCTTAAAGAGTTAAAAATTAATAATTCGAATTTTAAAGCACGATTATTTCGCTGAATTTTTAATTTAAATGGAACATTTTGGAAGAATTTGAAATTTTTATTCAAAATTATGTGAATGCAGGTGATTAATGTGCCCCTTGACAATTTCGCAATCAATTCCAATCATTTTCGCAATCACATTTGCATGAAAAGCATGAATAATAGTAAATAGAAACTGCACTGACTTCCGAATCTTTCAAAAGTACTTTTCCATTCGATTCTGATTTCTCATTTTCTTTTTACAACCTTTCTTCCTAAGTTTTTTTAGTAGCATTTAATCAGTTAAAACGTCACCACTTTCAAGCATTACTTTTACTTCAAACTTTGGAGCTCTTTTGATACGCGAACGGAAAATTCTATTTTCCCGTATTCGCTTTTTATTATACAATTTATCAAGCAAATCGATCAAAAACTCAATTAAAGATAATTTTTATTAGTGTGGGTCGAAAAAAACAAAATTATGAAAATCAAACCTGGAACAATATGTAAAAGTAAGGTATTAGGATCCTGAAAAAGTATACTTAATTTGGTGCGATTTTTCGTGTAGGTAAACTTTTTTAAATGTATTCAAAGTTCGTAAACATCTGTCCAATTTTTTTCTAGCTTTTTGATTAACGTTATTTAGGAGATAATTTATGTTCAATAAAACCGTGTTTTTGAAAAACAGTTTTTCTTAGGAAAACAATTCTTTTTTGGATAAACAATTTTCACATTTTTGTCCAGAACTGTTAGTAAGAAAAACTGTTTTAGCAAACGCGTCCTTTCATTTTATAGGCTTTTCTTCTTTTTATAGATACTTTTTTCTAAAGTTTATCGTGATTACATACCACTAAAAAAAATTGCAGAAGTACTATAAATTGTTAGGTGAGTTTTAAACATTGTATCAAAGAGCTGTGTACACTTGCAATCTTTTTAGTAGCACGAAAAAAATTTTCTATATGAATATCGTGAAAAATTTTATATTTTATATATGGTATATCACGTGAATTGAAAAAGTTTTAATGATATGTCATGTTTTCATACATAAAAATGGCAAAAGTTTTGAAAATCTGACAAACCATTTGAAGTCTTTTTTAAATAAATATACATTTGCGTCTTTTGATGAAAACTTTTAAATTTCAATATTTTAATAGCTCAAATTATAAATAAAATTTGTATTATCATACACATTTAATTTGAACAATTAACATAATTCAAAATCATACAGAGTTTGCGAGCATGAGAAACAGCAAAGGTGAAATGCTATATGATATAGACGGGATAGTAGACGCTTTAAAAGACTCTTTTAAAGAACTATTAGGAGGTAAAGATATAGGACAACAAAACTGCGACATAGAACATAATGCATTAGAAAACCCAATTGAAAAAGTATGTGTCACTGAGGTCAGAAACATAATAAAGAACTTGAAAAACGGTAAGGCTGCTGGTGTAGATAGTATCAGCGCTGAAATGCTTAAATACGGTGGCGAGTACATACCTCACAGGTTGTGCGAATTGATAAATTTATGTATCGAGACGGGAGAAGTCCCGGACGATTGGAGAAAAGCGATTATCGTACCAATATACAAAAAAAAGGGAGACAAAAGCAACTGCAGCAATTACAGAGGTATCAGTCTACTAAGTACCGTAAGTAAAATATACTCAAAAATACTTATTCGTAGGGTAATGGAAATTACAGAAGAAAAGATATGGGAAGTCCAAAGTGGATTTATGCCAGGAAGATCATGTACAGATCAGATATTTAGCCTAAGACAGATCACAGAAAAAAGCTTGAGAGTAGGAAAGAAAGTTTTCTGTGCATTTATTGACCTAGAAAAAGCATTTGACACGGTAAATAGAAGTAAACTTTGGGAAGTTCTTAAAGAGTACGGAGTAAATGGAGGGCTCCTGCAAGCAATAAAAACAATATATACAGGTAGTAAAGCGAGCGTAAGGGTAAACGGGAAACTGAGTGACTGGTTCGATATTATGCAAGGCGTGAAACAAGGATGCGTTATGTCCTCGTGGCTATTTATCATATTCATGGATAAGTGTCTAAGAACTGCACTCTTCGACGAAGAAGGTGTAGATCTCCAAACAGTCAAGGTACGTGGGTTAGTTTTCGCAGATGACAAGATTGTTATGGCAGAATCAGTCGAGGATTTGCAAAGAATGTTGAATAAACTTAATACAAGCATGAAGGACATGGGACTCAAAATTAACGTAAATAAAACAAAAATCATGGTGTTTGGGGGAAAAAGTGAGAAAACAATATGCAACATTATCATAAATGATGAGAGATTAGAACAAGTTGACCAGTACGTGTATCTAGGTAGTCTATTCACTAGCGATGGAAAAATAGATGGGGAGTTAGATAGGCGCATAAATAAGGGTAGACAGGTTATCGGTAGAGTAGGATCCATCCTCACAAATAAAAACATATCAAAAAAAGCTAAAATGGCCATACATAATTCTATATTCGTACCGACTGTACTATACGGTAGCGAGACATGGACCTGTCAAGAAAAGGACAGGAGTAAAATTAACGCGATCGGCATGAAACCTCTGCGCATAATATGCGGGAAAACACTGATGGACAAAGTCCGAAACGAGACTATCCTCAAAGAATGTGGTACAGGAGAGACACTAGTTGACATATGGGAAAGAAATCAGTTAAGATGGTTCGGACATCTTGAAAGAATGAAAGGTGAACGACTGACCAAACAAGTGTATAAAGGTAAAGTAAATGGTAGAATGCCCAGAGGTAGACCGCCGAAAGAATGGTTAGAATCTGTAAATGAGACATTGATCCGTAGAGACATAAGAAGCCATAGAAACACAAGAGCTTGCATGAAAAAATGCATGGACGTGAAGGAAGCTAGAGTAGTATGCCAGGACAGAAAAGTGTGGCGACAAATAGTTTGTAAACAGAGTGACAGTAGAATGAATGGCGCCTGAAAAAAAGACCTTGGATACTAATGGGCCCAAGTGGAGAACCATACATAACAATTTTGTGAGGCTCTTCACTTGGGGTGATCGCTAGAGAGATTGATCAGCAACCTGGGTCGGAGCAGTGTTGCGGAATAAACGTGTCATTTAAATAAATAACACGAGAATTCCAGATCAATCTGAAATATTTATACCTAACATCCATATACCTATCTACCTTATACCTATATACCTACATGCCTACATACCTTACAACCTTACACCTATATACCTATTCAACCTAAACAATACTATTCTCCAACCGAGCAAGTCACGCCTACCCCGAAAGGGAAATGGCTTAATGGTATAATAATAATAATAATGATGAACCTGAAACAGAAAAATTCGATGAAAAATCCACCTTCAGCAGGAATCGAACTTTTTTCCGTCGAGTGTAAAGTTCACTCTAAGTCGAAAAGCTGTATTTAAACCTTGATAAATATAATTAAATGAATGCTCAAGAAATATTTCTTCAAATTAAAAACATCGATATTTAATTTAACAACATATACATTCATTAATGAATGATGTATTTATTTGAGTTGAATGGATATGCATTTATCTTAAGAAAATTTTTATTTAATTGGATGAAATACTCATTTGGAATATTCTCATTAGTGTTCTACATTCAAAGAGAGATTTCTTCCAATCAAATTAATAAATGTACAATTTAATGAAATAATTATTTCGCTTAAATGAATTTTTAATTGTTATTAATAATTTAATTGTACTAATCCAATGAAACATTTCCTTTATCTAAATAAATGCTTCATTGGTATAAATGCATCAACTTTTGGTCTCAAATAAATATATTTTTAATTAAATTATTACTTTTTTGTATTATATAATTATATATTTGATTTGGATAAACCTAAATACTTGATTCAAATATGGACAAATTAATTGTATCAAGTGCTTCCTGATGAATTCAAAGAATCGAAATTATTAAATCAAATAGATATTTCTTTGAAGGACTAACCCGATTTCAACGAATCGAGACCTTTTGAGTCAAGAAAATCATTTTCTTGAATGTACAAAATATTTATTTTGATCAAGAAAATACAAACAACGAAATCCTTTTCTTAGATCAACAAAAGATACTCGTATATCTCTGGTTAAATAAAAAATTACTACCGTGAAATAATATTTTATTGATGCTAAGAAATAGGATTCAAGCAAATGCATTCCCTTGGTTTCAAAAATTATTTTTTTTAATGGAATAATTTTTAATACTTTTGTTTATTCCACCCACCCTAATCTTCATTTTTTAACTATCTGCAACACTTTTTCACCCTTTTTGCTTCCTCGCAGAGGAAGCTTTATAATGGTAACATTTTCAAAAAAATTTTAATTCATTTAATTAAACCTTTCTCAATTTAAAAATGTCCAATACAATGTTCTAAGCAATTGTCCGGATGTCTCTCTCTCTCTCTCTCTGTGTGTGTGTGTGGGGGGGGGGGGGGGGATGTCACACTTTTTTGTGAACACGGTAACTTGAAAACGGTTGCAGATAAATTGATGAATTTTGGAGGGTTTATTTTCCCCACTAATATTTTAAAACGTAGGGACGTTATGCTAATTCATATATTTTGAAAATCGGTTTTTTATAGTAAAACTTTTTTCATTAACATAATTCAAAGTTGATGCAAGAATAGAAAAGATGTGTTAATTCGAGTCGAATCGATTGACCTATAATATTAATACATTTTATTGGAGAGTATGTAAGCTATGGTAATGCATAATATTTGAAAATACGGTTTTTATAGTAACACTTTTTTCTTCAACATAATTCAAAGTTGATGCAACAATATAAAAGATTCCTTGTTTCCAAAAGAATCGATTGAACTACAATATAAAGACATTTTATTAAAGAGCAGGAAAGTTATGGTTATTTATATATTTTTAAAATCGATTTTTATAGTAAAAATTTTCTCATTGTCATAATGTAAAGTTGATGCAAGAATAGAAAAGTTGTGTTGATTCAAGACGAATCGATTGACCTGTAACATTGATACATTTTATTGAAGAGTAAAGATCATGATAATGCATGATATTTGCAAACACGGTTTTTTATAGTAAAACTTTTTTCACTAACATAATTCAAAATTGATGCAAGAACGGAAAAGATTCCTTGATTCGAGGCAAATCGATTGATCTATAATATCGATACACTTTATTGAAGATTAAGGAAGTTATGTCTGTTGTATGCTATCTGTTTCAAACAGAAAAACTTTTTTCATCGACATAATTCAAAGTTGACGCATGAATAGAAAAGACTTTTTGATCATAAATTTTCAAATAGAATAATTCTGACAATTTTTGTAAAGAAATCATAAAGCTGGAAAAGGAATAGGGTGCAGCAAAACTTTTCCCTTCACTTTTCCAGCTTGAAAAATTATCATTTCGAATAAAAAATTTGATTTGTCTGATTTGTCTTTGTGTTTAACAAATTTTTTGTATTATTTTGTGATTTTGTAGTTTTTTTAATTGATCAAAATGAAGACATTAGTTTGTCTATTATTGAAAAAATAACTAATGCTTCCTCTATCAGGAAGCAAATACATTTGCTAACGGGAAGCAAAGTGCTCGTGAAATGAGCACCATATAATTATAAATACAAACAAAGTGGAAACACTCGAGATCGAATTCACAGCTAGTTTACTCTATAACGAGGCAGGGCTTGTGGAATATGGAAATTTTCAACCATCGGAAACTCATTTCTCTCTGTCTATCATATATATGTATGTGCTGAGGGTGGCTGTCGCAAAGTGTCAGAGTTGAAGTCTGTAATTTATTACTTTGCCTCTGTTGTCATTATTATAAGGTATTTACTTTCTGCAACTGAGGGAAATGGTAAGGGCTCCATCCAAGTCGCTTAGGGGTGTTCGGAAACTCAATTGAACGACTCAAAGTGAACTGGAATGGTAGAATTATATTCCCTGTGTGTTGGAGGAATTCCATTATCACTAAAGTGTCTCCCCATAAAATAAAAAAGGAAGAATAAGGAGTGGGTGGAGTGAAGCGAAAAATTTCAAATCAGTGCTTTCAGAATGAATGGCTGGACCTATTGTGTTACAAATTTTCTTTAAATCTGTTCCGTGAAGGTATGTAAGAATGCAAAATTAAAGTGGAAAAGTTTTCTTGTATTGCATTTTTAATTAATAGCTGGCGAAAATTTTTAGTGGGATTTTTAGAGTCTGTCTAAAAAAGTTGTGTCACGAAATGGCTAAAAAATCTTGCTCTCATTAGTGTTGAAAACCTGATTGGCTTTTTAAGGACTTGAAATTAAAATTTTTGATCGCTTTGGTGGCGAAATATTGAATTAATCTTGCAAATACAAATCTTAAATTATTTACTTTGTTAAGAGAATAGAAATGATTTTCAAGAATCTTTTGAGATTTCATGCTCTATTAAAGCTTTTTAACGGATTTTACAGGATTTTTCTGGACTTCAACTTATTTTAGGAAAAGAAGACCTTGAGGGATTCAGAGTGATTTTCATGATTTTTTGTAAGTTTTTAATGCGATTCAAAATATTTCATTAAGGATATTACAAAACTTCGAAGGCTTTCACGTGATTTCAAATAATTATGAGGAACTTCAGGAGATATCTAAAGACCTCAAAGTATTTAAAAAGATTCTATTTTAATTACGTGATTTCAAGTGATTTCTAAACATTTCAGGAAATTTCATAGGATTTCTAGTGATTGAAAAATATTTCAAAATATTTCAATTGGGCGATAACGATTTCAAGTAATTTCAACAAGTTACATTTATGGGAATTGACAGGCTTTCAAAAATTTGCAATTGAATACGACGCTTTTCAAAAATTTTTGACTTTCGATGTATTTTTAAATTCTAACTATAATTTATCAGACCAAATAGAGTAAAATTAAAATGTAGACAGGACCAATTTATTATGAGAAAATTTATATTTCAGGCAACTTATTCTTCTTCCAGTATATCAGTTCCAAGATCTCAATTTTTGATCCTGAAATAATTTACAATAAAGAACTTAAAATTTTGAGTTTTACAAGTGCAATGCAAATACAAAATTATATAATTAATGGAAAATTTCTTAATTTCATGATTTCAAGATTAATTATTTAGAACGCCACAATATCAAGTTATAGTTTTTTGATATTGAAAAATTTTATATTGGTAATCTTCAAAACTTAACTTAATATTGCACAATATTTAATTTGAATAATAATCTGATTTTTTGTACAATTTTAATATCAATATGAAGCTGTGAAATATTTAAAAAATGAAACTTTCAAAATTAAAAAATTGTATTCAAACTAGAGATTGAGCAGTTTTAAATTGAAAGCATTGCAAAAAAAAAACAATATTCCAAGTTTTAGCATTTAAAATTCAAACGAAATTTCAACTGGAAGACTTTGAAAATAAGCAATTACAATTAATTAGTAACCCTTGAAAAATTAAACATTGAAAAATACCAAATAGAAAATGTTTATAATTGAAACCGTTTTTAAAAAAGGGCCTACAACGTGTCATCTAATGAGATCTTTAATAAAAAATATATTAATAATGTTTAATTAATCTTAAAATTGATAACAAAGTATGATAATTATCGAATAGAGACCTAATTTTTAAAATGTCGCGCGTATAAGAGATTAAAATGTAAAATACAATAAAAACTGCGTGAATCTAAGTAAAAAAATTAAAATAATCTCATCCACGTGAAAGGACGATATTTTTATAAAATAAAAAAATTAAATGAATCAGAAAACACTTTAGTAAATCAAAATCAAGCAAAATCATGCCCTGTTGCCTCATTTTCAAAAACGGATCTAAGATTTTAATTATCACAAAAAATAAAAAATTTCTATGAATATCACTAATGAAGGATTTTGAAATGAAGGTAATCGATCCATAACCATTTGGGTGTCACTTTTTTCATAATTAGAGTTAATTGGAATTGAAAAAGAAAGCATTTTTCATAACATTGACATTGTTATGACATAGGACGTTTTTGGACGATATTTTTCTCCAAAAGTATTAACTTTTTCCAACTTTTGTTTTATAGATCTAGAGAGCTTTTTCAACTCACAAATGAACTTTCTCTCTTTTTTTTGCTTTAATACTTGGAATTTTAAGACCGTTTTTTCACTTTCCTGAAAAATTGTTTCCTTCAAATATTGTTAACAATTTTTTTCTGTATCAATTAAATTTTCTTGTACACTTCTAAAATCATAATTCTGAAGACAAAAATGGATCCAGGAAAATTTAAATAATATGCAAAAATAAAGGAAAGTAAAAAATGGTGTGCAATTTTCCGAAAGCGCAAACAGAATATGTATCGTGGAAAAGAGATCTCAGCAGAGATACTAGTAAGATCCCTTTCCCTCTGTAAGGAATCTTTTTGTCAATTTTGATTAAAAAGGAACTTTCAAACTCTGCAAGAAAGATATAATATAGAGTTTATTACCCTGATTTTAAAGTATCCATATAGTATATTAAAGTAACATATATTTATGTTTATTCTCCTTTTTTATTTTTCTCGAAATTAATATTCCAGGGATTTTTTGACAAACGGCTTCAATTATACGTCACGATTTTCAATGTGTTTTTTATTTATAATTTATTCTTCCACTGAGAAAATATACGCAGACGTCGACACTTTCAATTATTGACGGTTAAGGATTCCATTTCTTGTATGAAGCTGAGTTTACAATTCTTGGTGATACGTGTACTGTACACTGTACATGATAAATGGCAACTGTTTTGCGATCCATAAGAGCTTAAAAGCTCAAAGTGGAAATTCATGACTATATTCGCTGACGACTATCACCTCGCGTGACCATTGGAACCTCGTGCGGAAATTCGAGCGGAAGATCGCAGCTTGCATCACCATGAAATTTTGGTTGGTTCGCGTTTACATGATCGATGGAAGTCGATTTGAATCCGATTTGAATTTTGAAGAGTAGCTTCCACTAACGTTACGATTGCGAATCCCATAGATTGTTCCATCAATTTTGATATTATTTTAAAAGGCTTCTTGAAATTAATTTTTAAATACAAAAAAACCTTTCCATTCACTGTAAACAAAATTGTAATTATTTTAAACTTGAGCATAACAATTTCTTTCTTTTTATGAAAAACATCTAGGCCACTTTAGGTCTGAAAATGAATTTTCTTGGTTTTTTATTAAAAACAATTACACATTAAAGGATAAAAAATTCTTTCGCTCCTTGAAAGTATTTTTTATTTATTGAGGAATAAGTTCTAAATTTTCTGAAAGAAAACCAATTTTTTTAAATTTCATTACAATTGGTCTGAAATGGCCCCCAAACATTTGGTTTCTGGAATAATATGCATTGGATGTCTTCTACAATATAACTAAGAGAATGTTCTCTGTAATGAAATAATTAAAAATATTTACACCGGGTGTCAAAACAAAAATTTGGATTTCGAAATCCATACAAAATATATTCCTACAGTACTTGAAAAATATATTTTCAGCTATAATTCACCTAATTGATTGAATTTATTTAATTCTATTATCATTTTTATATGTAATGTATAAAATTTTACCTTGTTGCACAAGGCACACCTATTCTTATTGATATGAAGCCTTATTTTCAGAAATTACAAATTCAATTAAATCGGTAATCAAAACTTATCGAAACTTATAAAAACGCAAAATTGCACCCAAACCGATCTTAATTAACTAGCTTACATTCTTTTCAGGTAAACTATAGATGAAAATACATACTCTGAATTTCCGTAAAGTTCCGAAATTTCCAAAAATTTCAACATTTCCGGCAATTTATAAATTTACCAAATATTTCCGCAATTACCAAAAATTTCATAAATTCATATTAAAATAAAACTAAAGTTTAAAAAATTCCTCCATATGAGCAGAAATCATGTCTCTGTTACAAAAAAGCATCTGAAATAATGCATTTTTTATAAAAAATATCGTATGCACCAAAGAAAAGGGGGATTTTATGATTTGTGCATTTTTTCAGTATTCATCCTTGGTGCATAATATAATATTCAAGTAGGAATAGGAGTTTTCAAACTATATAAAAAAACTTCTTTTTTTTTGTATTTCGATATCCGAGATTTTTTCCTGCCAATCTGTATAAATATTTTCAATTAATTTATTAGAAAGAATATTCTGTCTATATTGTAGAAGACACAAACCATTAATTGTAATGAAATAACAAATTTTCTTATTCTAAGCCCGATTACATCTTCAACCTTTTTTTTGTTTCGTAAAATTTAGAACTTATTTATCAATAAATAACAAATTCTTCTAAAAGCTGCGAGAATTTTTTACACCTTAATTTTTTTCAATTGAAAACTAAGAAATTTCATTTTTCGACCCAAAACCCCTAGCGTAACCTCTGAACAATATCTTGAAAATGAAATAAAATTCACGGCGCTTTTAAGATCCTATTCAAAAGCAGGACACAAGAAAATTGATACCGTAAAAAAAGATCTCTAGTTTTCACAGTATACCAAAAGAAAGATTTTTAGAGGGAAACATTTGGAAAATTGTAAAAATCATTTTTATATTTGGCACTTTAGGGTAGAGACTATATAGTTGAAAAGGTGAGAGGAGTATTAAGTTTTTAGGGCGTATCAAAAAAAGGGGATAAATGTGGGATGGGGTGATAAGGGCGAAGGGGTTATAGAATCTAGGAGGCGAGGAGATTTACAGAAATAGGGTTTGGGGGTTGGTGGTAAATTGGCCGGGGGATAAGTAGGGCCAAAAGCCAGGGTAACGGTATAAGGAAGGGACGTAAGGTAGGTTAAGGGGATAATAAGGAACCGTAAATAGATAGAGAAGGGGTAGAAAAGTAGTATATTCTAACCCCGATGACAAGTGCGAGGGGAAACGTTGGGCTAAGGGTACATATAGGTAAGGGGAGATCCTGAAGGGCGGAAAAGTGAAAGAGTGTAGGAAAGATAAACTACGTAGGGCAGGTAACGAGTGTAGGATGAAAAGGAGTAGGGGAAAGGAAGAGGGTGGTGGTGTGTAATAAAGGTTTACAGTGAAAAGTGAAAAATAAAAGGTTTGGACCAAGGGGAAGGTATATAGGACAGGGTAAAATAGTAAATGTTAAATATTTGATGTGGTGAAAGCAAAGGTGTTTAAGGAATAGTAAGAGGAGGGAGCGATTAAAGCGATGGGAAGATAGGGTCTCAATGGGGGAAAAAGTTAGAGGTAGATGTCGAAGTGACGGTGGAGCAGAGACGCGGAATGGACCTTAGATTGGGAGAGAGAAGAGGATGTTGAAGGTATTGTTGGTGATGAGGGACAGAGGGAGAGAACAGAGTAATACGGGGCACGTGGTAGAGGGGGCAAGGGGTATATTTTTGATGCTGAGGGAAAAAGAGGCATTGGTCCGGGGGTCACTTAGAATAAAAAAAGCGTTACAAGAAGGAGAGTGATGGGGGGGGGGGGGGGTAAATGGCCGAAAAAATCGTTACGTAATACTTTAACGACGTTGCTCATTCAAATCTAAATTATTCTTAATATTATCTTCCAAAAGGAATAAAATGGTATAATTTTCTGATAAGATTTGTAAGGAATAGAGTTAATTGGAACTTGGGTGCTATTAAGTACAGAAATGGAGTCTATGAAGCGTAATTGGCCGCGATTTGACTACATGCGAAATGTTCTGCTTTACTGGTACATTCCTCAAAGCCTTAGAACCCAAGCATGTGAGTTTAGCTCACTTGAGAGGCAGCGGAGCCGTAACAATGGTTTGATGGGAGCTTCCTCTGCCGGTTCTTGTTTATAGCAAAAGACACTAAAAGCGAGCCAAATTACCCCAGGAAAAATTGCTTCACTTGCTAAACATGTAAAGTTAAAAACTATGAAACCAAACTTCTTTTTAGTGCAGAAGAGCGCCGTACAATTTTTTTTATTATGCAATCGGAGTTCTTCAATAAAATTGCAATTCTATTTCAGTGAACTAAAGCCACCAAGGGGTCGTCCATATATTCTGTAACGCTTTTTTGGACGACTTTATCACCCTCCCTCCTCCCTCATAAGACTGCCGTAACAACAGGCCATGATCCCCCCTCTTTCAATAATGGTTACGTAACTTTCATTCATCTAATTTTTTCACTATAAATATAACTTTTTTACTTTATTATGAAAAATAAAATCAAGAAAGTTGTGGTATCCTTTCAGAATAACCCTTGTGGTTTCTTTTCACATTTTTTGAATATCACTATGGCCAACGGCCATACCACGCTAAAAAAACCAGTTCTCGTCAGATCACTGAAGTTAAGCAGCGTTGGGCGCGGTTAGTACTTGGATGGGTGACCATTCGAGAATACTGCGTGCTGTTGGCATATTATGGGTGTGGTGAACCCACACTTGTAGTTATTTACTAAAAGAACCTATCCACCTAGAAACACTACCCAAATCGGGTAGTGTCACGCCTACCCTGAAAGGGAAATGGCTTAATGGTATACTATACTTTCAGCCTCCAGATAGGCGTTAACATTGTTAAATTTTTAAAAAGTAAAAAAAAAAATTCTATTGGTAAAAAAGTTTTTGTGAATTTTCTATGTGCACAATTTCCGATAGCAAATAATAATATAAAATCTAATTACAAAAAAAAAAAAAAAATTTTACATGTTAGAATTTTTTGAAACTTCAACAAAAATAATTACATTTTTGGGATTTGGTTAATTCGATTTGCATCCTTGGACAATTTTGTACTGACGGAGTCAACAAAATTTCCACGTTAAAAAAATAGTGGTATGCTTTTTCAAATCAGAACCCACAGAAAAAAATTTAATATTTGAAAATTAAAAATGGTTTTTAACTTTTCACAATTTACAAAATGTTTTTAATTTTACAAACTTTCAACACATCCATGGTGATATATAATTTTTATTATTATTTTGGGTTAGCCTGGTAGAATACCACAACTTTTTCACATACCCCGAAAACAGATTTCAAACAAGAATTTTGTACACTTTGCCCTACCCCCTTATATTATTTTACTAATAGCAAAAATAGCGCGCTATGCGCGCTTATTACCTGCTTCTCAATTTGATTGTCTAATTATCAAAATAAAATTTATATTAAAAACTAAAGTACTTTAAAATATAATTAATAATCATAAATTCAAATGGATATCAAAATAGCTACATAAAATGTCAATTAACTTTTAATTTTAAGCGGCCTTCAATAATCTGTAACTTTTATTTAATAATAAAATGTAAGCCTTGTGGCTGTTACGTTATTTGTAACTTTTAGGGTAACTTCGCGACTATTTTAAAGAGTAAGTTGTAACGTAACTTAGCTACGATTTTTGCAGCAATTTGGAACTTCAATTTTAGTTACTTTGAAGTTACTTTGTGGTTTTTGTATACTATCTCCTATTAAGAGAGGTTTATGAGTCAGCAAAGTAATAAATTAATATAAGTTAATTTGGGATTTTATATCATTCTGGGTCTTTCTGGCGTCTTTCATTTTTGACACTGATCCATTTTGAAGATGCTAACCATTGAAAATTCGCCAACTTCTTCAATTTCGAATGTTTAGATTCAAAATAATGAGATTTTGAACATCTTTTTAAATAGGTCTATTTTGAAGGGTTGCAATTACTGCATATCCTTTAATTTTTAATGCCTATAATTTAAAATAATGCATAATTTTAAATGTTTTTCATCGAAGTTAAATTTTGAAGATTTACAATATTGAAGACTCTTCAATTTTCAAAATTTATAAATAAAAATTCTTAAATTTTGATGGCCTTAAATATCAAAAGTCAAGTTTTCAATTCTAACTCTTCTAAATTGAAGAAATTTCGAATGTGAATAATAAAAAATCACAGCATTTTCAATTTTAAAGCTTTGAACCTGTATAATTTTTAATTGTGAATTTTCAATATTAAAAACTTTTTAATTTAAAAAATGTACAATTTTCAAGAGTAACAACAGAAAACTTTTTAATTTTTTAGATACATAAATAAAAATTCTTAAATTTTGAAGATTTTGAAGATCAAAAGTCAAGTTTAAAATTTTATGTCTTCCAAACTGGAACAATTTTAAATGTAAAGCATCAAAGTTACAGAATTTTCAATTATGAAATTTCAAACTTGTGTAATTTTTAATTGTAGATTTCCAATATTGAAAACTCTTCACTTTAAACATTTCCAATTCACGGTTCGACAATTTTCGAGAGTTACAATTGAAAATTCTTGAATTTTATAGATGTATGAATACAAATTTTTTCAATTTTAATGACTTTGAAGATCAAAAGTCAAGTTGTCAATTCCAAATACAAAAATAAAAAAAAATCTTCAATTTTAAACATTTAAAATTCAAAGTTTTACAATTTCAAAGAGTTACAATTGAAAATTCTTGAATTGTGAAAATCGGGAATTGCAAATTATTGAATTTTAAAGATTTATATTTGAATGATATGTAATTTTGAACTTTCTCAATTTTTAAGATTTTCAATTGAAAATTCATTAATACGGAATGCATATAGTTTGGAATGATATAATTTTGAACGCATTCTTGGAATATGTAGTTCAATTTTGCAAATTAGAAATTAAAAATATACAATTTTAAAAATTTTAAATAGAATATTATTCAATTTTATGGATTTGCAATTTTAAATTCTCCAGCTGTGAACGTTCAAGTTGCTTAAATCAGTGACTGGAAATGTAACAAACTACTATTTTCACGAAGTAACTATCGCTGTAATTAATTCGTTTTTTAATAAACTTCCCAACACTGTATCTAACTTTAAACGATCCTAAAGTTAGACAAAAATGATTTTTATGTCGATCTAACATGATGAGATCTGGATGTTCCAATTCAAACTAACAAAATTCCAGTCAATCGAAACAACTTTAAGTGTAAAAAGAATCTTATAATATGTCAAACTGACGTAGAAGAAACCAGTATGAGGTGAATATGAGTACGAACTGATAGTGCCAAAAAATGACTGGGTTTCAGAGAAAAAGTTATGTAAATTTTTTTCTGAGTAACAATATTAAAAAGGAATTTTATAACTAGCCTTCTCGCAACTTACTTGCTATTTTTTAACTAAAAGACGGGAAAATGTGTTTTTGAAATTGCGATGAAAATTTTGTCCGCTGATAGATTGTCGTTTTTTTAGGAAATTAAATTGCTTCTACTATTCTTTCACTGGTTCCTTCGATTCTTTATACTCTTAGCTTCAAGACAGTCTGATGATTAATTCTCTTCGTTTTCATCGAAAATATTGTTTAAGTGTTTTTATAAAAAGTGTCATTCGGTACGAGGTGAATAAATTGTTAACAAGTTAAGTTTGACCAACATAACCCAATAAAATTCTTAGCAGTTTCTTGTCTATGATACTTGGTAGCATTGACTATCATGATTCCATGTTAAATCCAACAAAGCTTAGAGCTCGTACAATTTTTATAATACATTAAAAAATAATCACTGTACAAATGAAAAAATGATTTTGAAGAACAGTTTTGGAATACTGTTTCATGAATTTATACACAACGTCCTTTGACAACTTATCGGAAAGGCTTGATATGTGAATATTCACTTCGTACCAGAAGAGTACAATCTGAATAAAATTGCAATGTGTTAAAAAAGTATAAAAATATATGATAAATGGTCATCATGTGATGACATTGCTAGCTTTGAAACGAATTTTCCAGCTTTAATTTGGTGTTTAAGACTTTCTTCACTTGTTAATCATTTATCAATGTTATGTCTTCCAAAGTTTTTCTATCCACCTCGTACTAGTTTCCCCTATACCGCAGTCAAACTGGTGGTAGAAAAAAAATTGAGCACGCGATAAGTGAGTAGAAACCAAAGTTGAATAGTTACTTGTTACAAGTAACTAAGTTACTGAAATGTTACGTTATTTGTAACTTTTATGGTAAGTTCGTTACCATTTTAAAAAGTAAGTTGTAACGTATCTTAGTTACGATTTTTGCAGCAATTTGAAACTTCAATTTTAGTTACTTTGAAGTTACTTTGTGTTTTTCGTATTCTATCTCCTATTGAGAGATGTTTATGAGTCAGTTATGGGTAGAAAATTAATCTCTTTCGGTTGAGGATTCAGCTAATTTCTTGAACATTCGTCCTTTTTGGTTGAATGCAACTGTAATTGATTTAAAATTAAATTCTTTTTTGGTTGAAATAATATGAACTATAATATTTTTCGTTGAGAATCCATATATTTCGGTTAAAATTTTAACTACTTTCGGGTTTGTAGTTGTAACTGTTTTATAGAAAATTCATATTTTTTACTTGAAAATTCAACAATTTTATCGACCTTTATTTCTCACTTGGTTCGAAATTTGGCTTTTTTCCAAAATTTATCCCTTTTAATAAAAAAATCGTATTTTTTCTGGTTGAACACAACTGTGTTTGATTTCAAATCAAAACCTTCTTCGGTTGTAATATTATCAATTATTATGTTTCGTAGAGAATTCATCTTTTTCGGTTGAAAATTAATATTCTCAATTGAAAATTGAACTACTGGATTAAAAGTTGAACTATTTTGTTAAAAATCCATTTTATTGGTTGAAGATTCATCTTTTTGGTTGAAAATTTAACTTTTTGTGGAAAATTCATTTTTTTAGCTGAAAATCAATTTTTTCAACTACAAATTTAACTATTCCATTTTTGGTTGAAAATTGATCGTTTTTAGCCTAAAATTCAACGGTTTTGTTGAAAATTCGTCTTTTTGAATTAAAATTTTTATTGTTTCGGTAGAAAATTCAACTATTTGGTTGCAATGTAACTTTCTTGTTGATAATTCATATTTTCGGTTTGAAAATGCAACTGTTTTCTAGAATATACATCTTTTTGATTTGAAAATTCCACAATTTAATTGACATTTTTTTTTTCTTGGTTCGAAATTCGACATTTTTGTTTCAAAATTTATCACTTTTGGTAAAAAAAATCTAATTTATTTTGGTTGAAACTTCAACTATTTTGTTGAAAATCCGTTTTTTTTTGGTTCAATTTAACTGTGTTTGATTTCAATCAAATTATTTTTTGGTTGAAATATTATCAACAAATATCATCAACAACAGATATTGTCAACAAATATTGTAATATTTTTCGGTCAGAAATCATCTATTTTGGTTGAAAATTCATGTATTTTGTAAAAAATTCAACTATTTTATTTGGTTCTAAAGTAATTCTTTCGTTGATGATTCATACTTTCGGTTAAAAAATGCAACTGTTTTGTAACAAAATTCGTATTTTTGGTTTGAAAAATCAACAATTTATAGGACATTTTTTTTCTTTCTTAGTTCAAAATTTGACTTTTTCGTATCAAGATTTATCTCTTTCGGGGAAAAAATCCCATTTTTTTTATTGAAAATTCAACTATTTTGGTACAAAATTAACTTGGTTTGGTTGAAAATTCCGCTATTTTTTTGAAAATTCGTCTTTTTGGTTGAATTCAACTACTCTGGTAAAAAGCTCAACCAATTGGTTAAAAAATAACCCAAATTTTTGTTGAAAATTCCACTATTTTTGGAAAAGTGTTGATTTTAGTTGGCAAATTCATCTCTTTTGGTAAAAAAATGTCTGAAGAGGGTTCAGCTATTTTTTTTAATTGTCTTTTCTTGTTGAAAATTTAACTACTTGGTTGAAAGTTGATGTAGTTTGCTGAAAATTCAGTTGTTTGTTTATTGATTCATAATTTCAGTGGAAAATTCATCTATTTCGTTGAAAACTTTACTATTTTGTTTTAAACTCGTTTTTTTGTTTGAAAATCGTAGAAAATCAAAATATTTGGTTAAAAATAAACTATTTTATTGAAAATTAATATTTTGGGTTCAAATATTCAACTATTTGGTTGGAAATTTATGTACTTCGTTAGAAGTTCAACTATTTTAGTAGAAAGTTCAACCTCGGTTGGAAATTAGCTTTTTTGTTGAAAATGTAACTTTTTTGTTAAAAATTCTTCTTTTTAATTTTGAAAATGGTAAAAAGTTAAACTATTTAAATAACAATTGAATTGTTCGTTGAAAATTAATATTTTCGGTATGGAAGTTCAACCATTTGGTTGAAAATTCATGTATTTAAACAAAATTAACTGTTTTGGTAGAAAGTCCAAATTTGGTTAAAAGTAACATTTTTGTTGAAAATTAGTTATTTTGGCTTGAGAATTAATTTCTTTTTGTAAAAAATTTCATAATTTTTGGTTAAAAATACAAATTTTTGGTTAAAAAATGTGACTGAAAAATCCTACTTGAACTAATGCCTGTTTCTTTTTAAATTAAATTTTTTATGAATTATCTTCTTATTTTGATGTTCAAATCATAAAATTAAGGAAGTGGAAAAACTTTTTTTTGTTAAGTAACGTAAGTGTAACATGGGAGCTTCAATCTAGACAGACAGACCATTGTACGTTATTATAGTTATTTTTTTTTATCAATACATTTTTAAAAATGTTAAGTAATATTTCTCGAAAGCTCGACCCTCCACCATCGTAAAAGTATCATAATATCTCCTCTTGAACCCACCCTGCCCTCTAAAAGCGTTACGTAATATATGTATGACTCCTAAAGGATCGTTCAAATCTTACCTTATTTATTAAAAAATGTTTAAAACTTTCTTTCTATACATATTTAAAAAAAAATTTATATTCCATAATTTTAGAAGCATCAATTTGTCTCTTGTCTCCCACATTCAAAAGGCATATAATTTATAATACTAAAATGGCTTCATAAAATTATAAATTTTACGCGAAAATCGGTCGAAGGCCAGGAAATTCACAATAAATGAGAATTATTAATACCATCTTTTATCTAAAATCATGTATGAGATATGATTTGAACCTCTGTATATTGCATATTGTAAATAGCTGCATAGATCGCTTTTACAATCGCGATAACGGCAATGTAATTTCATAACACATCGCTACGGAAGCAATAATTTCTAGCTAACATTTATCTTCTCTGATTTCAGAGCGAATGGGTACTGAATTATTTATAACATTAATTAAATTCTACGATTAATTACCAATACTAAAGGATTTACGGGTCAATGTATCATGCATTTAAATAGTTAGTGCCTCTGAATTATAATTTCAATCCGCTTGAAATCTACCTGGTCATACATAATGCATTCCTTGTTTAATCAATATAATAAAATAATTCTACTAAAAAAGAAATAAGAAGGAAGTGAAGTATGATAATTATTCTTTAACTTATTATTCTATTTTGCAATTTTCCTGGCCATCTTTGTGTTTCTGTCAACTGTTTGCTAAATCAAAGTACGAGTTTCCACGGATGTGGTTGTCTTTTTGCATTTGTTTCATTCCCACTGAATCCGGTAATCCAAAAATAAGTAAGCCGGCGTTTGATCACCGAGCTTCGAAAACCCGAAGCGAGTTTGCAACGATTCTTAGCCTCGGAGACCGAAAATTACTTTTATTTTCTAGGATTACTTTATGCAATGAAAAATGTACTAAAATTCACTGTTTGATAAGAGGCCCTTCAAAAAGTAGATCACGCTAGTTGGAAACTTTTTCCACTCCTCCCCTTCTTAGTCACAAATCATCACAAAAAGATTGAATAAATTTTTTCTTCAATTTCTTTTTGATAAATACCTAACATAAGACACGAAATATACAAACATAATATTTTAACAGACCTTACAGCCCAAAATTGTCTCAAAACAGATTGAATAGGGTGATTTTTCACGAAAATAGGGGAATAATAGGGGAGTAACTTCTTTTAAATAAAAATAATTCCCATATAATAGGTACCATATTGAATTCAATATGAAACGCTTCAGATTTCAAGTCTAAATATATTGTATTTTCAACAAAACAGTTGAATTTTCAACAAAAAACGGATTAATTTTTTACCAAAAGAGATTAATTACAAACTGAAAATTCGAATGCCTCAGAAGATATTTGACTTTTAAACCCGAAAAGATTTATTTTCAACCAAGAAAGATGATTTTTCTACCAAATAGTTGAATTTTCAACAAAAACACAATTTTATTTTAGACCAAACAGCTGCATTTACAATTGAATTTTCAAACAAAAAAGAGTTGACTTTAAACACAAACAGTTACATTTTTAACCAAAAAGACGAATCTTCAAGCAAAAAAGACGAAATTTTTAGCAGACAGTTGCATTTGCAACCAAGAACGTTTCAATCCGAAAATGATAAATTTTCGAAGAAAGATTGGAGTTTTCAGGCTAAAAAGTCAAATGTTTTAGAAAACAGTTGACTTTTAAACCCGAAAATATGCATTTTCAACAAAAAATATGATTTTTTAAAAAAACAGTACAATTTTTTTAATAATTAAATCTTGAACAAAATAGTTGAATTTTCAAGCCAAAAAACCAAAAAAAGAACTTTTTTAGTGGAAAGTTAAATTTCCAATCAAAAAAGACGAATTGTTTATGCAAAAAGAGGAATTTTGAAAAAGACAGTTAAATTTGAAACAAAATAATTGAATTTTCAACAAAATAGTTGGATTTTTAAGAAAATAATGAAATTTTCAAGAAAATAGTTGAATTTTCAACTAAAAAGAAGACATTTCAACAACAAGAAAATAGTTTTTGACAAAAAAGGTCAACTTTCAATCATGTAGTTGAATTTTCAATAAAAAAAGTTTAATTTTTAACGAAAAATATAATAGTTGAGATTCCAAAAAACAAAAATTTTAATTTGAAATAAAAAACAGTTGAGTTCAACCAAAGAAGACGAATTTTCAACCATATAGTTGAATCCTCAACCAAAACGGATTAATTTTCAACCGAACAGTTTTATTTTTAACAAAAAGAGATACAATTTCCACCAAAAGAGATAGATTTGCAATAAAAGAGTTTAATTTTTAAACTAAATTTTCAAAACAAAAAGGCGAATTTTGTAGGAAAAGTTGAATTTTGAACCCCAAACTATAAATTTTCAACCGAAAAGTTAATTTTCAACCAAATAGTAGAATTTTCTACGAAAATAGTAGAAATTTCAACACACGCAAAAAAACGAATTTTCAACAAAACTGTTGAGTTTTGAAGCCAAGTAGTTGAATTTAAGGTGAGAACATTCAATTTTTATTAAAAAATGGAATAGTTAAATTCGCAGTTAAGAACATTTATTTACAGCTAAAAAAACGAATTTTTAACAAAATGGTTAAATTTTCATCCAAAGAGATTAATGTTCAACTAATAAAATGGATTTTCAACAAAACAGTTCACATAAAAACTGTCAATTTTCCACCAAAAATAGATTCTTTAAATTTTGAGTTAAACAAATTAATTTTCAACAAAAATAAAACAAAAACTTTCAACAAAATAGTTCAATCTACAACCAATAAAATAAATGATGATCAAAGTAGCTTAACTTTTAATAAAGTAGTTAAATTTTCAACCAAAAAGGATAAATTTTCAATTAAAAATTTAATAGTAGAATTTTCAACTAAAAACGATCAATTTTCAGCCAAAAATGAATTAGTTGAATCTTCAGTTGAGAAATTTAATTTTCAACATAAAAACGAACTCTCAACTAAAAAGTTAAGTCTAAAACGAAATAGTAGAATTTTTAATAAAAAATGATGAATTCTGAACCAAAAATATAACAGTAGGCTTTTCAATTAAAAGGAATTAACTTTTAACGAAAAAGAGTTGGATTTTATGATTAGGTTCTATTAATTCAGTTCATATTCAGGCGAAAAAATGAGAAAAAGGGAAGTTTTTGGAAAGTTTTTTTAAAACCGGAGAAAAAGAGGAATTCTTTTCAAAGGGACCAAAGAAGGAAATAGGGGAAAGAGTGTAAAATAAAATCACTAATTTTCATTTTTTCTAACATTTCAAAAAATAGTTATCTCCATTTATATTATCACGTGTGATAACACATTCTGTGCTAACGTACGTCACAAATCGTCAAAAAAACCTGTTAACCCCCTGCTTGGTAGCGTGACGTAGTTTTAGAACGGCCCCTAAAATGTAAAAATAGATTCCTCAACACTCAAATCAACACATATGAATCTAGTTTAATATTTTTATACATTTTGCTTACATTCTATTGCAATGGTGAAATCCGAGTAAAATTCTATCAAGCTCGAACAAATATTACATTTTTCGAGTACCTTTACCTAAGCCTGGGAGCAATGCTAAAATGAAACTGAATAAAAGAACAGAACGCGTTGATATTTGAGCTTGTTGTTATTTCATACAACTTTCCATGTATATTGCATATTGTACAAATATTTCTCCCCTGCGTAGTGAATCCCGAGCTGGAACTTTTTAAGCTTTTCGTGAGAAGGAAAAGAGACGAGAGAAAATCTCGTCGTCTTTTCAATATGCTGTCCGATTTCAGAAAAGTTAAACTCAATAATACTCTTTTTGTTCGGCGAAGTGCGGAACCTCTAACCTCTTTCGACTTAATAAAATCACTTTTTTCATTTCCTTTCTTCTGTCGGAACTTTAAACAACGCTCGAATAAAAAGATGACAAACTTTTTCAGTTAAGTCGCTAACTTGAGTAAGACTTTTCTGTGCTGTACGACGCACTGCGAATAGAAATCGTATAAGGGATCCATGAGTTTTTAAATTGACAATCTTTTACGGCAAATGGGTAGACTTTGGGCTCTCTTACAAAAATTTGGGAAAAAAAGAAAAACAATTTGAACTTTTTTAACTGAAAATATTTATTGAAATTGAAAAATTTCAAGTTCAAATAATAAAAATAAGACCTTCCTAAATCTTTCATACTTTGACAGTTAAAAATTTCCATCTTCAATGGTTGATAAATTTAATGTTTACTAGTAAACAGACGCTCGATTACTCTTCTTTTATCTCACGCAATTTTTGATTAAAAATATAGAATTAATATTATGGCAAAATTTTTGTTTTTCATAGTCTCTAGTGTCTGAAATAAAAAAAAAGAAAAGCAAGGAAAATATTCTCAATAATTGATAAAAATTATCATACTTTGGTACAATTTATATACATTAAAATCGTTGCATTTTTGTTCATAAATACCGATTTGGTAATTTTCGACAAAAAATACTAACATAAGCTAAAGTTGCTCAAATTCGTGAGTATAATTTCTGAATTCAAATGGTATATATTGCAAATATTCTTTGAAATCAAATGATTTTTTATTAACAGTAACAATTTATTGACTAAAAATACTGACATAACATAGCAAAAAAAATTGTTTAAGATCATGAATCTTTTTTTAAACCAAAATTGTGTCCAAAATTGTAAATCTTCATTGAAATGTAATGATTTTTGTTTAAAATAATCAATTTTCGGTGAAAAACGTTAACATACACTATTTGCGGAAATGATCTACACGTCTGTTTTTTAAGTTGTTGCTAAAGTCTCTTAATTTTTATAATATGAACGTAATTTTTCTTTCTTCATGATATCTCGAAAGACATTAAAATTATGCGTCTCATAATTCCAAGTTGAAGACAAAATGTTAATTTGATAAAAAGTTATTGCAAAAAAATGTCAAATTTGAACGTTTATGAAAAACTGGAATAACGCTGGAAATTATTACCACGTTTTAAAGTTCTCGGGCTCATTTTTAAGGTAAGTCTCCATGGAATTTTTCAATATTCTTCAGCTATTTTTAGATTCAAAAAAGTCAGAATGTTTCAAAAATGTGTAAATACTTACAATTTTTTCAAATCATTATTGGTCATACTTTAGTACATTTTAGTATTGTTTCTAAAAATATTACTATTTTGAATTTTTTAAATCACGTGGTGAGTACAATCATTATTTGAATTTTGTGACTTTTTTGCGCACAAAGTTTGACCCTGGGGCAGAATCTGGGGAAAACATTTGGGTTTATTAGACGCAAATTTTATTACCTTTTGAACAAAATTTCATATTAATATTATACAAATTAAGACACTTTAACAAAATCTCAAAAAATAGGCGTGTAGTTAATTTCCGGTGGTAGTGTAACCTAAAACAATTCTACAAACATTTTTTATCTCCTTTGAAATCTAATGTTTTTTGTTAAAAATGCCGATTTTTGGTTTAAAACACCAGCATTACCTAAAATTGTTTTTAAAAAAAGTTGTGAATCTTCTTTGAAATATAATTTTCTTATTAAAATAATAGTTTCCTGTGAAAAACACTAACATGCTCAAAAATGATTAATAGATTCTAAATCTTGTTCAAGATATAATGATTTATGTTTGAAAATACGAATTTTTGATTTAAAACCTAATCTAAAATTGTTAGAAAATTATGAATCTTTTTTGAAATCTAATGATTTTTTTAATAGAAATGGCAATTTTCGACGAAAGAGACTAACACAATCCGAAATTGCTCAAGCTTCTATAAAACATAAAAATTAATTGTAGAAAAATGGTTAATCTTCGAAATCTAATAATTTTTTATTAAAAATACCAATTTCTTATGTAGAACGCTAAAATGGCCCAAACTTATTGAAAATTTAGCATCTAACGTGAAAAAATCTATAATATGTACAATAATTTATTATATAATTTGAAAGTTTCAATTGAATTGCGCAAGAGTATTAAAAGGGACAAATGTTTCTCAATTCGCATAAAGTTTTCTATGATTTGTTTTTATTAAAAGGGATTATTTGTAGATTTAGTTTCCAAATTTAAGATATAAAACAACTGAAAGTAATGGAAAGTCAATCCGGTTTTCAACAAAAATGATTTGCGAGATTTTCGAGTTATATCACCACACTTTTTTAGACAGGATAGCGTTAAAAAAATTAAATTATTTAAAATTAAAAATGCTAAATTTGACAATTTGAAATTAAACATTATTGTTAATAAATAAAAGCAATTAGAATTGAACAATTTAGAATTTTAATGTTAACAACTAAATTTTGATGCGTTCAAACCTGAAGATTTTAATCGTATTCAGTAACTATTTGCCCAGGAATGAATACATAAATATTTTTTATTTAACAAATTCTACAAATATTTCTCTTGAAGATTGTTATATTCATTTTAGAACCTCTTTTTTGCATACCATTACATTTTTATTTCTCAATTAATCTTTTATAAGAAAAGGACAGATGTTCTGTGTAATAGATTGAGTAATATAACAAGAAATGTGCCATTTCAAGGGAAGAACGTTATCTTTGATCAACGTTGTTCGTTCATGACGCACTAAGAGAGCTTTTAAACGACGAGAGCCAAAAATACGAAATACGAAGAGAAACTTTAAACTTGAAGCATTTTATGAATAGGATTTTCCATCTTTTAAGTCACATTTCTTCAAAATAAAGTTTATGTTGCTCAAAGTTAATATGCTCTTTTTAAATTAAAAATAAATTTTCTTTATGTGTAGCTCTAAAAGAAATTTTCTCCATAGAAAAATAATTTTATTGATTATCGCAGGTACATAATTTTGCAATGTCTAAATTCTATTTTGTAGATTAAAACTTTTCAAAAAATATGGAACAAATTATTTAAAAGATAAATACTTAATTAAGAAATTGTGCTGTACTAAATTCACTATATTTGCGTATCTTTTTCACTGTTTGGTAAATTATTTTTTTTAGTAACTAGTTACAGTTACGTTACTTTTACGTGTAACTAGTTACATTTACTAGATAATGTAAATTTAAGTTCCCTAAAAAATTACTTTTTTCACTTCCTTGATTTTTATAATTTGAAAATCAAAAAAACTAAGATGATAGTTCATAAAAACTTAATTTAAAAAGAAATCTAGGCATAAGTTGAAGTAAATAAAAAGACACAATATATATTTCGGCAAGTAAACAACAATGTATATTTAGAATAAAATTTAAATTGAGTAATAGACATGTCACTATGATTGTTCACATTGAATTTCAAGTTAAAATCACGCTTTACATATTTAATTCTAGCAATTCTATTCCCCCGTTTCACAGTTCTACGCAAATCATAATTTTCAAATGATAAGATAGATGAACTTACTATTTACATGACTCTAGAAAAGAATGCTTATAATTGTTACTTATACCTTAAAATTGTTTCAAATAAGTGCAGTAAATTTTATCTAGATTTAAGACTCTATTCTGAAATTCAGGTAACTATTATAAGTATAAGACCTAAAATGTTTCCAATTTTTGGACAAAACTCCTATTCTATGATTCAATTTGAGACTTTTTAAATCCCTAACATTTCGAGTAAAAATATTGCATTTTCAACAAAATAAATGACTTTTTAACAAAACAATTGAATTTTTAACCAAAAAGATGAATTTTCAACAGAAAATTTGAATTTTCAAGAAAAAAAGATTTTTCAGTCACATTTTTCAACCAAAAAGTTGGACTTCCTACCAAAATAGTTAAATTTTTGAGAAAATGCATGCATTTTCAATCAAATGGTTGAATTTTCATATCAAAAATATTAATTTTCTACGAAATGTTTGAATTTCCTATCCAAAGGAAGGCTAATTTGAAACAAAATTATCAAATTTTTAACCGAATTAATAAATTTTCAACTGAAAATATAAATCTTTACCCAAACAAATGAATTTTTAACAATGTAGTTGAAATTTCAACCATTAGTAAAATTTTTAACCAGAAAATACGAATTTTCAAAAAAATACCTGAACCCCTACAGAGATTTTTTTACTAACAGAGATTAATTTGAAACCAAAAACAACACTTTGCAACAAAAGATTTGAATTTTCAAACTGAAAGTATAAATTTTAACAGAAATTTGCCTTATTTTTCAATTAACTAGTTGAAGTTTTTACCAACAAATTTCATTTTTCATAAAATACGTTAAATTTTAACCAAAACAGATGAATTCTCAACGAAAAATATAATAGTTGATATTATTTCAACCTGAAAAGGTTTTTATTTAGAATAAAACACACTTGAATTCAACAACAAAAAAAGAATTTTTAACAAAATGAATGAATCGTAAACCAAATCCCACTAAATTTTTTCTAAAAAAACAGTTGCACTTTCGAACCGAAAATATGAATTTTAAAAAAAAGTTACTTTTCAGCCAAATAGTTGAACTTTTTACCAAAATAGTTGATTTTATAACGAATGACATGAATTTTTAACCAAGTGGTTAAATTTTCAACCAAAATAGATGAATCCTCAACGAAAAGTATAAAACTTGATATTATTTCAACCATGAAAGATTTTAATTTGAAATCAATCACAGTTGAATTCAACACAAAAAAAAAAGAATTTTCAACAAATCAGATTAATTTTCTACAAAAATAGTTAAATTTTCAACGAAAAAAATGAGATTTTCTGACCACAAGAAATAAATTTTAAAACCAAAAGCCGATTTTTTACCAAAGAAAGAAAAAAGTGTCCACTGAATTATTGAATTAAGCCGAAAAGACGAATTTTCTACAAAAAAAGTTGCAATTTTTAAACCAAAAATATGAATTGAAACAAAAAGTTACTTTTCAACCAAATAGATGAACTTTCTACCAAAATAGTTTACTTTATAACGAATCACATGAATTTTCAGCGAAGTAGTTAAATTTGCAACCAAAATAGATGAATTCTCAACGAAAAATATAAAAGGTGATATAACTACAACCAAAAAATTTAATTTCAACAAAATACCTGAATCCTCAACCAAAATAAGAGATTAATTTTCTACCCTTGACTGACCCATAAATATCTCTTGATAAGAGATATACAAAAAACACAAAGTAACTTTGAAGTAACTTGAATTAAAGTTCCAAGTTACTGAAAATCGTAACTGAGTTACGTTAAAAGTTACTCTTCAAAAGAATAACGAATTTACCATAAAAATTACAAATAATGTGAATTTTCAGTAACTTAGGAGCTTTTAATAAGTTACTATCCAACTCTTGATCTTTTTAATACCATTCCCGTGACAATATCCATAAAAATATTCTTTTCATTCAATAAGGCCTCGGTAGAAAGAAAATTGTTTCAACGCAAATTTTGTGTCCATAGAGTTCTTCAGAGTTATTCTTTTTTTTACTGTTTTTCTATTCCGCGGAGGCGCTGCAATCGCCAAATAACTGTCAACAAAAATGTTAACATTAAATTTAAAAACTTGTAGAGAACATATTATTTTGAAAAGGAAAAATAATTATTTTCAAAATTTTCCGAATTCAGTCTTTGAATTTTTTTCGACACTTAAGCAAATCCAATTTTCTGTTTTTATCCCTGTTCAAAATTTATAAAGTGAGATTTGAAAAATACACTTATGAGGTTGAGATTAATGTGAAGTAAATAACCCCGACTATTTTGACATTTCTTTTCGAATTCAATTCTGGAATTATTGTAGTTTTATGCGCCAGATTTGTATTTCCGCTTTTCTCTCTTTGATATCCAATGAAAAAAGAGCCGCTGCTTTTCTGCTAAACCGTTTTGCTTTTGCGACAGAATAAAAAATTCAGCATCCCGAGCGCTCGAACGTTAGCTGAGGAAAACAGAGCCAATCCGGCAAAATCAAATATAGATGCATATTTACGCAGATATTCTGATAATGTGGAGCCTGAGTTAATATTTTATTTATTCAGGCAAAAAAGATTCTTATCGATGTCAAAACTGCAAGATAAAATAAAATGGCTCTATTTTCCAACAAAATTATTTCTATTTAAATAGTGCAACATATAGCTTATTGTAATTGAAAAACAAAGATGTAAAATGATTTAAGAACAATAATGATATAATAATAAGGTGTATTAGTATATCACACATAGTCATTTTGCTAATGATTAACGAACCCGAAGAGAATATATCGCGTTTATAATAGTAATTACTACAATTTAAGATTTACAATTGAAATAATGTACTATCGTAATATTACATTACCAAAAGTAAACAAAGAATTATATTTCACATTAGATAATTCTATAATCATAACCCAGATATCATAAAAATTTTAATCGTAAAATATTATATTTAACGATTCATAAAATAAAAGTATGTGGTAATTATAAATATTTAATCGATATCTAATGCTCTATAATAAAATTGCGCCAAACTGATCATGAAAATTATTTTAACATCCAAAGTAAAGCTTCATCAAGCATTGAGCTTCCGTTTTAATAATTCAAATAAGAAACGAAATGTATGAAAATACTTTCAGATAATGGTATTTAATTTTGCTGCATGTGCTCTGAAATATATTATACAGGTAGGTCCATATATTAAGAAATTAATGCTCCTTTCGAAACGCGATCGAAATTTTTCTCTCACTAAGCATATTTAAAATCATTAAATTATTTAAGTTGCATAAATTTAAAAATACTAAAAATAAGAAAGGAGAGATGCGGGCGAAACGAAAAATCATGAAAATGCTTGAACAGTAAAGTGAAACATTAACAATTCAAGGGGTATTTTTTAAAATTATACTTCATAAGAGCATATATAAAATACAAATTTCTTCGCTTTGTTCAATAGTCAGAATTTCATAATTGTAACTATGCCAATTTATTTATAAATAATCAGCCAAATAATATACTACTTTTATTCATACTATATTATTACCTTGGCCTCCGTATCCGTGGAATTAAATTTTCGACTAAAAATTTAGCACCCACAAAAAAAATTCACATTGTCACAGGATTTTCACGAGCCCGGAATAATGATAATTTTTTAGGAAGGGTGTTATTTTATCGATTTCCAATTTTCGAAAGCTCCCGGGATTATGGGAACGAATTTAAATTTGGCCACGTCGAGGTTTCCGGCCAATGCCAGAACGGAGGATCTCGTATTTCACGTTTCAATGTTGTTTTCGTTCAAGCCGGCTTATTTCCACCCGAAAAAAAACACCGACACAAAACAACACATCCACCACGAGAGTCACCGCGGCACTGAATACCGTGGCGCGATTCTGAAAGCTCGTGGAGTTACGACTTCCCGTCTTCGCAAACCCGAACTGAACCGATGTGCACCGAAAGGGATAGGGTAACTTTTTTAAGGAGTAACTAAAAAATAACGAAACGTAAATTTTGGTTATTTATATATTTCCTCCAGTCAACTAAGAGTGTTTATTTTTAACTTCAAAACTAATTTTAGATATTTGAATCCCTCACTTAGAAAAATATTCTGTCGGATCGATCTAAAAGATTTTTGTTGATTTAATGAAAGAATAGGTTATTATATGTAAAAAAAACATATTTGGTTAGTTGAACAATTACTAAATGAGTCATTAGGGTGGTCCAAATTTATATCTGTAAAAATTCGACTTTCGATTTTTGATGATCGACCCTCCCCCCCCCCCCCCCCCCAATTTGTTCTTTTTTCGGAAAAAGAAAATCCGTAATTTTTTCCCTTTTTTCTTGCACGTTAACCCGTACGCCCGGTCTTTTGCAATTAACATGGGGTTTTAAATGGAAAAAGTTCGATTTTCGAAAAAATGGGAAAAAGAAGTACTTGTTATAAACTTTTTGTAAATTAAAGTTTAGTCACCTCTTGAGGAATTTTCAAGGAATAATTTTCACCCAATAAATTTTCATTTCAGCCCCCCCCCCATACTTTTTTATTGTGCCCGGAAAATGCCCTAGAAAATATGAAATAGCAGTTTTCTATCAAATCCATGCTAAAGACTGTATTTTTTGGAATTTTTCCAACATGAATTATTTTTAATTGGTAAGTGACGAGTTTCCAAGTATTTTTTTAATAATTTTGAATTATTTAAACATTTATCATTTATTTAAACAATTTTTTCTTCCTGTAAGTCGTGAAAAGTTATTATCTTTTGGGATAAATGATATCAAGTTGATGAATGTCAAGAGTAGTACTTCTTGTTTAACATATTTTGTAATTATTTAAACAATTTTCATTTCCTTAAACCATTTTTTCTGCTTAAAATGGTACGAAGTTATTATTTTCTGAAATTCGTGACACAATTAACGAATGTTGAGAGCAATATATTTTTAAAGGATATTTAGTAATTATTTAAACAATTTTTACATGCTTGAACAATTGTTTGCCATGTGAAGCATGAAAAGTTATTTTCTGAAATTATTATACAATTAAGAAATGTTGAGAATAATATTTTTTTCTTAAAGATATTTAGCATTTTCAAACAATTTCAATTTGTTTCAACAATTTTTATTTGTTGAAATAATGTTTTTCCCTCTAAATCGTAGAAAGGTATTTTTTCCTGTAATTACTGTCACAATTAACGAATGTTAAGAGTACAACTTTTTTGTTTAAGATATTTTGCAATTATTTAAACAATTAATAATAAATCACTTCCGCCTTTTCACAGGGAAGGTGGAGAAAAGTCTAGTTTTTTCAAATCTCTTACACTGTGTCGCTTATTATTCAGTATTTCCTTATCTTAGAACGTATAACGTATATGAACAATTGAATTCAATTGCTGTAATTAAAGTTTAGTCTTTTTTGTCTTTACAATGTAATTTTAAGAAAAAATGGACTCTACTTTTCTTAGAGAAATTGAATTTAATTCTTTAAAGAATATAGGGTATACGTTCTGAGATAAGGAAATACTGAATAGTAATCGACATAATGTATGAGATTCGAAAAAACTAGACTTTTCTCCACCTTCCACATGAAAAGGCGCAAGTGATTTATTATGAATTGTTTAAATAATTCCTCAATATCTTAAACAAAAAAGTTGTACTCTTAACATTCGTTAATTGTATCATCAATTGCAAGAAAAAATACCTTTTTACGCTTTACAAGGAAAAAAATTGTTTAAACAAATGAAAATTGATCAAATAATTACAAAATATTCTTAAAAAATATATTACTGTCAACATTCGTGTGTCACCAATTTCAGAAAATAATAACTTTTTACGATTTTAAGGAGACAATATTGTTTAAACAAATTAAAATTGTTTAAGTTACTATCAAATATGTTAAACAAGCAGTATAACACTTGAAATTCATCAACTTTGTATCATTTTTTGCGAAGGATAATAACTTTTCACGACTTACAGGGGGAAAAATTGTTTCAACAAACCTTAATTGTTTAAACAATTCAAAATTATTTTTATTATCCTTGGAAACCTTTCAATTATAAATCAAGAATTATTCCTGTTGAAATAATTCCAAAAAATACCATCGTTAGGATGAATTTGATAGAAAACTGCTATTTCCCATTTTTTTCGTCATTTTCCGGGCACATTAAAAGAGGATTGGGAGGTCAAAATGTAAAGTTTTTAAGTGGAAATTATTCCTTCAACATTTTTTAAGAGGTGACTATACTTTAAATCACAAAATGTTTATAACAAGTACTTCTTTTTCTCATTTTTTCAAAAACCAAGTCTTTCTCATTCAAAACCCCATGATAATTTTAAGAGCCCAGGGTCACGGAATAACGTTGAAAAAAAAGGAAAAAAATTACATCTTGTCTTTTTCAGGGAAAATAACAAATTGGGGATGATCGATCACCAAAAATCGAATGTTTAGACCACCTTAATGTACCACATTACAAAATGTTCTTTATTTAAGTTAATATACAAAATAATTCAATCATCTAAAAACATATTTTGCGACTCCAGAATTATATTTTCACCAGATACTAATATCTTTTTATTCCAATATTGTTTTCGATATAAACAACTGTATAAAATATAGCAAAAAATAGCAAATTTTGGTATATTTAATCGCAGACTTCTCCCGCATTACTGTGTCGCATATATTAAATTTACTTTGATATAAAAGTTGTGTTCCTAAAATTTCTAAGTTAATACTCAAAACTGGGACGATATCTACAACCCCAATTCGAAAAATTAAAGACACTTTGCTCCGTTATTAATTTATTTCACTTTAAAAGTCGTGCAATGTTAACCCTATTTTAATCTGCGCGATCCGTAATAATAATATAACTGAATTTAGCCTATACGATTTAGAAAAAAATGGAATATTATAAAATATTTTTGAAATCGAAAGAGAGCATCCTGATGCAAAATTTGAAAATAATTCGTTAGCAATGACTTGGTTTCAAACGACTAATTTAGGAATACTTAAATTTTAAACGAAGTGGAATTGTTTAATTTTTAATGCTTCAAGTTTGAATTCATTCGTTCTGAAAGCTTCCAATTCAAAATCGTATAATTTTCAACGTTTTTAAAATTGTTTAACTTTAAACATTTATAATTAGAAATTTTTCAATGTTAAACTGTGAAAATGATTCTGATTTTTTGTACAGAAATCTCATGTTTAAGTTTAGAAAAATGTATCCAATCATTTGTAATGTCATTTGATACTTCATGATATCATGGATCACAAAAAGAGCGAAAAAAGTATTCAAAAAAGGAGAAATAGGGTAATTGTTTCACGAAAGAGGGGAAATAGGGAAAAAATTAAACGTTCATTTTTACATTTAGAAAATCAAAGACAATCTTTTTATAAGAAATTTTATAGTATAGTATAATTCGGTATTTCTGTCCAAGATTTGTTATTTCGTCCTGACCCTAATTAATACTCTGAATGTAAATTGGAAACAACACTCATCAATGCTCTCAAATTCAAACTAAACATATTTCAAGTTTGAGCGCCTCAAATATTTTACACTGGCACTAAACACACGCGTGCGGACCGTGTATTTACGTCCCTGAATTTTTATTTTACAACAAAAAAACCATTTTTCCAACCGAGCAAGTCACGCCTACCCCGAAAGGGAAATGGCTTAATGGTATAATAATAATAATAATAACAATAATAATGAAAAAAAATCAATATTAGGAGTTCTACAATTTTTTTAAATAAAATCATCTGAAACTGTTTGGAATCTTTTAAAATAACTTAAAATCTTTAAAATCCTTTGTTTGTCGAATTCCTCCATATCCTTTGAAAATGTTGAAATCCGTCGATATCCCTTGAAATGAAAGTTAATTTATTTCCAAAAATTCTCTAGAAATTCGTTAAAATCCCTTGAAATCATTCAAATGCATTAAACTGAATAGAACTCATTTGAAACACCTCGGATATAAATCTAATTAAAATTATTAATTAAACTTATCTAAACCCGAGTCGAAGTTTCGTCGTCAGTTTCAACTTCTTTCAGCGTCAGC
>CAKNYM010046511.1:0-17193 GCA_932195095.1 Andricus curvator | reverse complement strand
GAAATGAAGGCGAAAATACATTAGCTGACATTGAGATTTTAACTTCAATTCGTCTTCATTCACCTTCATTGATGAAAGTGAAAGAAGTTGAAACTGACGACGAAACTTCGACTCGGGAAAGCCCGTTAAAATTACATTAACGTGCACGAAGCGTGCGTTTACGTCTCTGCATTTTTATTTTCTAATATTAAAGACATAAAGTGAAGTGCTGCAGTACAGAACTAGATAACCAACAAAAAAGGAATTTTTCAGTAGAGAAAAAAAATCATTCTGTAAAATATAAATCACAATTTAAAGATAAAACAAAAGATCACTCCTGAACTGATATGTTTCTGAAAAAGTTAAAATTAAATTTAAAAAAAAAGTTTTCCAGTTCCGAGGAACAGAATGTGGAAGTTGGTAATCTCAATGTGACAGGAACCTAAAATTGGAACAGACTGGGCTGCAGATCACGATAAAAAGTTCAATTTCCAGTTTAAACCAGAAATAAAAACATACTCCCGAAATATTGAGTTGCCTAATTCGAAAAAAATTAGTTTGATCAGAAAAAGTTTATCAATTTCGGGTAAATCATTCGAGAATTTAGAGTTTAAAATTTCATGGATTTCCCGAATCGTCTTTGGATAGCAATTGAAAACCAAATTTTCAATTTGCAAAACATAAAATAAAAACCTGCTCCCGAGATATGGGGATGCTGAATGAAGATGAAAAATTAGTATCCAAAAAAATTATTCTGTTCTGAGAAAATAAAGATTTATTGCGACGGTATCGCACTACAACTGAAAACTTTTCGCTGTATGATCAGAATTTTAAAAAGTGGTTTTTTGTAGAAAATAAAGATTTAAGATTTTACGGGACAGATTGATTTTGTACATTGGTGCTAAAAAATCGGCAAATAGTTTTATGTAATGGCTTTTTCTTTGAAAAACTGCGTATTTTATTATTTTACTGTCGCAAAACGGTCAAGTGGAAGGTTAACAAGCAGAGAAAAGAAATAAAAATGTATACTATGACAAACTTTTATTAAAAATTTAATTGAGTAAATTGTAGTAATGAGCAGTAATGAGTCTTATTGAATTATATGATCGAAGAGAACCTCAATTTCTTCTCGTTCTAATATAAGATAATCAAATAAATTACATCTTCATTCATTGCGATAATATAACAAAATAAATAGCTTAAACGCGATAATTATATTATTATTAGATTTCCAGGAAACAACAAGCATAATAACCTATAAAACAATATCTACTATTTTAAACCAACTCTTCCAAAATTGAAAAATGTATGATGTAGGGTCTACGAGTTGTAAATTTTTTCAAATATTTGAAGTTAGAGGCGTTAAATATTATCATAAAAATTCCAAATATCAAACGCGCAGGTTAAAACTGCTTGAATTTTAAATTATTCAATTAAAACCCACTAAAGTTTCCACGTGTTTTATTGTAAATGTATTATTTTAAACTTAAAATTTTTTCATTTTGAAAACTTGCTCTACAATATTTTTATAACTTGTTTTTTCCGGGTTGCTACAAAATCGCAGTTTCGGAATTCTCTGACTTTCCCTCAACATTACACTCTCATAAATTAGAACGTAAAAATTCAACGAAATAGTTAGATTTTAAAACAAACAGATGAATTTTCAACTAAGAACATTAAATTTCTATCAAAAATTATAAATTTTCCACAAAAAAAAGGACTAGTTAAATTTTCAGTTAAAGAAGTGAATTTCTAACTAAAATTATGAAGCTTCAACCAAAAAGACGAATTTTTAACCAAACAGTTAAATTTTCAACTCAGAAGATTACTTTTCTTTGAAGAAAAAAAAATTCAGCTAAGGAAGATAAATTCTCAAACAAAACTAGAATATGTAAATTTTTAGATAGAAAAATTAATTTTCAACAAAAAAAAAGACGACTTTTCAAACAAATAATTAAATTTTCAAACAAAGAAATGAATTTTCAACTGAAAAGTTGAAATTTTAACAAATTATATAACTTTACTACTACAAAAGATTAATTTTCAACAAAATAGTTGAATTTTCACCTAAAACAGATAAGTTTTCAACCTAAACAGAATATTACTCTGAACAAAAAAAAGGTTTTTCAAACTAATTGAAGAAATAATTCAGAAACTAATTAAACTTTCAACGAACGAGATGAATTTTCAACAAAAATTATGAATCGTCAATGGAAATAGTTAAATTTTCAATTAAAAAAATTAATTTTTAACATAGAAGGAAGCAAATTTCAAACCAAAAAGATGTTTTTTCAATTAAAATTATGAATATTCAACAACAAAAATCTTTTAAAAAATTGGTTCAACCTTCACCCAAATAATTGAATTTTCTACCAAAAAAGACGAATTTTCAACGAATAATGTAACAGCAGATATTTTAAAACAAAAAGAATGAGTTTTTAATAAAATTTTTGAATTTGTAACCAAATAATAAAATTCATAAAAAAAGGTAAATACATTACTAACAAGAATATTATATCAGGGTAGCCCCAATCTTTATTTTCAAAATTCTCTAACTTTACTCTGACCAATTTTTTATTTTCCCTGCCCATTAATATTCAAAAACCAATATCTTAATCTTGTAACATTTTTTAACATACAATTTTTTATACACGGAGTAAAACGATTTCAAATCAAAATAAAAAAATTCAAATTTATTATCCTTGACTATTATTCAAAGTGCCTCTTATAAAAATTTCCTGATTTTTGCCAGATTTTTTTGAAAAATACCTGAATACACGCGGAATTGAGTTTACTGTCAATATATTTACAGCAAAAAATTATTAGATTTCAAAAAATGTCATGAAATTGTTGTTAAAGTTGAAAAAAATTGGGAATGAATGAGAAATTTTGAAATATTTTCATGACCACGAGCAAAATTCAAAGACTTTTCTGATTTTTTTCCAGTTAAAAAAGAGTTCAAGGACTTTTCCAGGTTTTCAAGGATTTCCAGGACGCTAGACACCCTGATAAATAATAATAGCTTTGAATAAATAAAAATTTGCATTTGTCGCGAGCAGATTTTTGATGTAACTAGTGAGCCTGGCGCACAGTTTGGCACAGGGGAAATTAAATCTGACTAATTTACAAGAATAAAGATAAAATGTGTATTTTTCAGAGTAAACTTAACACTGTCATCGCGGACATGCGACTGCGTTCAACCCTTGCCTCAAGGGGAAAACGTGGTTATTCCGTTTGCACTTTCAGCGGTAGTCATATAATTAACAATTAGCTCCCCCATCGCCCTCGAGTCCTGGCTCGTAAATTGTCATTTTTTGCTACGTGTGTACGCACCGGGTTGTCACATCTCCCAAGCATAATCCCATAACTGTATGTATGTTTCATGTATGAAAAATGCCCTGGAATTCTTAGCACCAAATACCTCACCATTATCATCTCTATAATCCGCAAAACTAAAGTGCCGACAATTTCACCCACTCGATAAAAAAGAGAAAAAAATTATCTTTCACTTCTTGTATTGTTTCAGCAATTAACGACTTTCCTCAAACGTTTTTTCTGCGTCTTTATGATGTCATCGAATCTGTAAATGATCGCGACTGTGCGTCTTGATAGGGGACGTGCAAAAAATACGTCACGCTATTTTTAAAAATATTTTCACCCATCCCCGTCCTTGCCAAAGAACGTCACGCAAATCTTGAACCCTCAGGGTGGCGTCAAATATACGAACACCCACTCCTTCCCCTTTTAAGTCAATTTTGTTTTCTTCGATTTTATTTCATAAACCCATAAAATAAAACACAAAACATACAAAGACCGAATCAATTTCACATCAGGCAGGTTCTACACTTGAAGTTGCAGAATCTTTCGAGGACAAAATATGTTGTTTTTTAGAGGAAATTAAGCGATAGGGGAAACCACCCTACAGTAGATAGGGAAAAATTCAACAGGATTTAAATGTATCAGTTTCGAAAAATAAATAAAGATAATTATTGTTAAATAAAGCTTCCATATTCAATTTAGTATTCTTAAAGAAAAAAATATCACGAAATTAATTAATCAGCTGTATTAAGCATTTTTATTAGACCTGGTCAAGGGTATGATTTTGACACCTTTGTCCATCAATAGATAATCGTTTCTGGTATTACTCCTGGGAAAGTCAGAATACTCAATTCTGGATGATTGTAATTTATCATCAGTATACTTACAATTAAAATCAATTTATTGAGTGAATAATAGTTGAAACTATGATAATTTCAAAAAAAACGCAAAAGTTTAAATTATTTACATTTTTTATCTCTGATATTTCTTAAGATTGGTACGATTGGTACGAGATGTTTAATCTTCATACAATTTAACCTTACTTGCGATGACAGAAAAGTGCAGCTTTTTTACATACCTTAATCCTAAAAATTATATCTTTTCCAAAAGGCTCCTTAAAACACAATTAAAATTTATGAGCTTTTTAATAACTACTAATTTACACTATTTTCTTAGTTTGTTATTTAAAATAATTTAAATTTAAAAACTTCACGAATCAAAATAAACAAACAAACACAACCTTTAACTAAAAACAATTGCGTGACAGTCACAGAGTTGCCAATTTTGACAGAGACATTTTTTGTAATTTTCCGATTATCTACTGTTGGTTATCTACTGTTGGAAAATGTAATATCCAATAAAAAGTCCTTAAATATTTATAAATATTAAAGAAAGAACCCTTTGTATTGATAAATATTGTTAATTTAACTTCAAGCTTTGATTCTAATCTATAAACATGTCATAAAAATGTTTAATTAAATTAAAAAGTATGAATAAAGAAAAGGTGAAATTTTTTTTTCAGGTTAAAAATACATTTTTTGCTCTCACTCATTAATTAATTATAAAATTTCAATGAAACTTCGTCAAAAGATTTAGTATCCTTGCTGAAACGTTATACTAACAAAAGTAATGAACATTTTTTGTCAGTTTTCCAGTTAATTAAGATTATCTACTGTAAATCATTATCTACTGTAGGGTGGTTTCCCCTACATATTTTTGCGATTCGCGAAAAAAAAATTTTTTACAGATTTATGCGTATTTGAATTTTTGGCTTTGTTTTTGAAAAAAATCACAATTTTTTCTTTAAACTCGTATCTCGAAATCGAAAATTAAGAAAATCTTCAAAATGAACAAAATGGCGGCGGATTTTGTGAAAATGTTAATAGTTAATTTTTTTTTGAATTTGTACTATCATAAGGAAAATACCTTTCGAGTTTAATGCGGGCTAAATAACTTTTGTGGCCAGGAGAATTTTTTTTCATAAAATCGAATTTTCGCATGTTTCTTGAAAACAACAACAGATACAAAAAAATGTTAAGGAAATAGTTTGCACATTTAAAAAAGTTCTACAAAAAGTTCTCTTACGCATTTATGATATCTTGTACCATTTCCGAGAAAAATGAAAAAATTCAATTTTCATAAACAAAAAATTCTCTTCATTCCTGGCTTATGGAAATACCCACCATTTTTCTTCAATATTTCAAAAATATATACGTTTATATGAGGAAAACTCTATGTGAGTTTTACGTGGGCTGAACAATTCTTTCTTCAGAAAATTATTTTTCATAAATTCGAATTTTCAAATTTTTTGCTGAAACAACTCTAATGAAGAATCTGAATAAATAGATAATAAGAATCTGAAAACGTGGGTCCAGGTATTATTTATTTATTTTTTAAACTGAGATTCAAACAAAGTTTTTATACATTATTGAAAAATACCTGGATAAATATGAAATATATTTAAATATATTGAATATAAAAACTTTTCAGTCAAAAAATTTCTTGTCTTCACAATAATTTTGTAACTTAATTGTTATACGAGTTTTCAAAAAGTTATACGAGTTTAATGAAAAAATTGGGGTTTTTTTCAAAAACAAAGCCAAAAATTCAAATACGCATAACTCTGTAAAAAAATTTTTTTCGTGAATCGCAAAAATATGTATCGCTTAATTTCCTCTAAAAACAACATATTTTGTCCCCGAGAGATTCTGCAACTTCAAGTGTAGAACCTGCCTGATTTGAAATGGATTCGGTCCAAACATAATATTTTAACAGACTTCACAGCCCAAAATTCTAGCTTTCAAAATAGGGGAAGTAGGGTGATTTTTCATGAAAATTGGATAATAATAGGAAAATAAATTCTTTTAAATAAAATAATTGTATAGGGACAATACTGTATTCAATATGAAACGCTTAAGATTTCAAGCCGAAATATATTGCATAATAGTAAAATAATTCAGAAGACAGTTGACTTTTAAATCCGAAAAGATGTATTTGCAAACAAAAAAGATGATTTTTGTACAACAATACTTGAATTAAAAAAAAATATTATTTTAGACCAAACCGATGCATTTACAGTCAAATTTTCAAACAAAAAAGAATTAACTTTAACCACGAAGAGTTGCATTTTCAATCAAATAGATGAATCTTCAAGCCAAAAAGGCGAATTTTTAGAAGACAGTTGAATTTTTAACCAAGAACTTTTCCAACAGTTCACTTTTAAACCCAAAAAGATGAATTTTCAACCAAATAACCAAAATTTTGAACGTAAAAGATTCAAACTATTTTTCAACCAATAACAGTTGCGTTTTCAATCAAATAGTTGAATTTGCAATCCAAAAGGACAAATTTTCTATCCAAAATGACAAATGTTCCACAAAACGGTAAAACTTTCAACAAAATAATTAAATTTTCAATTGAATTTTTTTCAAAATAATCAAATTTTCAAATAAAATTATGAATCTTTTACAAAGAATTTTTTTAAAGTAGTTCAACTTTTAATCAAGGAGATTAATTTTCAATCTAAAAAGATTGATTTTCAACCAAAAATGTAATAGTTGATACTTCAACCCAAAACATTTTAATCTTAAGTAAAAAAAAAGTTGAATTCAATCAAAAAAGACGACTTCTCAACAAAATAGTTAAATCCTTAACCAAACCAGATTAATTTTTTACCAAAAGAAATATATTTTCAAGGAAAGAGTTTGGGTTTCAAGCTAAAAAGTCGAATGTTTTTTCGAAAACAGTTGACTTTGAACCCTAGAAGATATACTTTCAACCAAGAAAGATGATTTTTCTACCAAATGGTTTAATTTTCAACAAAGAGAAAACAAATTAATTTGAGGGCAAACCGTTGCATTTACAACCAAATAGTTGAATTTTTAAAGAAAAAAGAATATCCTTCAACCAAAAAAAAGTTGCATTTTCAACAAAATAGTTGAATTTTTAATCGTAAAGGATGAATTTTTCATCCAAAATACGAATGATCAACAAAACAGTTAAACTTTCAACAAAATAATTGAACTTTCAAGATTGATTTTCAACAAAAAATGTAATAGTTGATATTTCAACCTAAAAAGATTTTAATTTTAAATAATAAACATTTGAATTCTACCAAAAATGACGACTATTCAACAAAATAGTTAATTCTTAAACCAAGACAGATTACTTTTTAACCTAACAGTTGGATTTTTAACTGAGGAAGCTAAAATTTCGAAATTCCACTAGGAAAGAATTTCCAGTAATAAAAGAAAAAAATTTCAAACAAAATATTTAACTTTAAAAACAAAAAGGCGATTTCTCTAGAAAGCAGTTGAATTTACAACGCGAAAATATGAATTTTTAACAAAACAGTTGAATTTGTAAGCCAAACAGACGCTACAAAACAGTTTATTTTCCAACAAAAACGTGAATTTTCAACTAAATAGTTTGAATTTTAAACTAAAAAATATCAGTTTTCAAATAAAAATGGAATAGTTAAATTTGCAGTGGAAAAAAAATTTATTTTCAACCTAAGAAAAGATTTTTCAACAAAATCGTTAAATTTTTAATCAAAGAAATGAATCTTTAACGAATGAAATAAAGTTTTAACAGTGTAGTTTAACTTTCAACCAATTAGTTGAATTTCCAATCAAAACAGATTAATTTCCAACCAAACAGTTACATTTTTAACCAAAAATGAGGAAATTTCTACAAAAAGAGATAAATTCTCAATGAAAAATTTAATAGTTAAATTTTCATCTAAAAATAGATAAGTCAAATTTGGAGTTTAGAAACTTAATTTTCAACAGCAAAAAGAGATGAATGGAATAGTTAAATTTGCAGTGGAAAAAAATTGATTTTCAACCTAAGAATAGAATTTTCAACAGAATCGTTAAATTTTTAATCAAAGAGATGAATCTTTAACAAATAAAATAAATTTTTAACAATGTAGTTCAACTTTCAACCAAGTAGTTGAATTTTCAATCAAAACATATTAATTTTCAACCAGTTACATTTTTAACCAAAAATGATGAAATTTCTACCACAAGAGATAAATTCTCAATGAAAAATTTAATAGTTAAATTTTCATCTAAAAATGCTCAATTTTCATCTAAAAATAGATAAGTCAAATTTGGAGTTAAGAAACTTAATTTTCAACAGCAAAAAGAGATGAATTTTGAATTAAAAATATAATGGTACATTTTTCAATTAAAAATAATTAACTTTCAACAAAAAATAGTTGGATCTTCTTATTAAGTTCTATTAATTCAGTTCACATTTAATCAAACAAACGCGAGAAAAGGGAAGTTTCTTGAAAACAGGGGAAAAAAGAGAAATTCTTTTTTAAAAAAGGGGGTATTTACATATTTTAACTTTCTTAAGATTTGGAAATTTGTTTAGAATCCCATCGTCAATGTTTGTAGTTTCCACTTTAAAATTTAATTATTTTCGCAGATATTTGTCACAATCTGGAGTCAGAAGTCTGTGCAACATTCCGCAGATTTTGACGTAAATAATTTGTGAGACAAGAATTTTAATAATAAAAATATCAAGTTCTCTGAAGCCTGCAGAATTAAAGTTTGAATTATCCATCAGTCAGGAAATACTTGAGAGAATTTTCCCAGATTCTCATTCGAGATTGTCTAGACGGTTTAATTCAACTTTCCTCGAAGAATAAATGGATAAACCGTACTCTCTTGTTTTTGGTGTAATTTCACTTTCATTTTCACCAGGTTCGGAGAAAATTTGGATCACAAAGTTACTTTCGGACATGGGGAATGTCATCCCTCTTCAAGGTAAACTTGGACAAAAGGAATAAGAGCGAAAGGGAAGAATATAAGGGGATAGTCAGGTCAACCTCAAACTGTCTAGATAGACGATTAAGTTTCATTTTTGGATATATATGTTATTCCAAGGCTTCCAAAGATAATTTATTTCAACGTTTTAGAATTTTAAAACTCGAAACCAAAATATACTTATGACTTTTGATTAAAGTGTGCCTAGAACAATATTAATGAAGACACCTGCTGTAAATACTTTCGGCTGATTCAATAACAGGGTTGCTACAGAAATCTAATTCCAAAATTCCTTGACTTTCCCTGACGGTTCCCTGACCAATGTTTCATTTTCCCTGATTTTTCTTTTCGGTTTAAAAGCCTAGGAGATCAATAATGGCAATGCAAAAAAAATTTTTGTTTCTAAGTTGATCATAAACTCTCTTAGTGACAACAACAGACTTCACAGCCCAAAATGATATCAAAACAGGAGAAATTACGTGAATAATCAAGAAAATAGGATAATAATAGGCGAACAAAATCTTTGAAAAAAATAATGTATAGCTAGTATAGTTGAATTTTTAATCAAATAGTTGAATCTTCAAGCCAAAAAGATCAATTTTCAGAAGAGTGGTACTACTAACCAAGAAAGATAAATTTCCAACCAATAGCTTTTTGAACAAAGAAGATTAATTTTCAATTCAAAATGATGAATTTTCTATCCAAAAATACGAATTTTCAACAAAACAGTTAAATTTTCGAACAAAAAAGATTACTTTTTAACAAAATAGTTACATTTTTACCAGAATAGTTGAATTTTCAACCTACGAAGATGAATATTCAACCAAATGATTCAATTTTCAACCAAATACAAATTGAACCAACCAAAAGCACTTGCATTTTCAACCAATAACTTTTTCAACAAAGAAGATTAATTTTCAATCCAAAATGATGAATTTTCAACAAAACAGTTAAATTTTCGAACAAAAAAGATTATTTTTTCACAAAATAGTTACATTTTTACAAGAATAGTTGAATTTTCAATTTACGAAGATGAATATTAAACCAAATAATTGAATTTTCAACCAAATAAAAATTGAACCAACCAAAAGCACTTGAATTTTTAACCAAATAGGTAAATTTGCAAGTCAAAAAGCTGACTTTTTTAGAAAACAATTGAATTTTCAATCCAAAAGCACGAACTTTCTTCCAAAAAAAAAACGAATAATCAACAAAACAGTTTAATTCCAACCGAAAAATGAACAAAAATGATGAATCTTCACCCAAAAAAATGTCGATATTTCAACAAAACGAAAAAAAATACTTCGATTTTAAATCAAAAAAACATTAGAATTCATAAAAAAAAAGAATATTCAACAAAACAATTGATTTTTTAACCAGAAAAGAGTTCTCGATAAAAAAAAACATTTTAACCAAATTCTTGAACTTTCTACTAAAAGCGAACAATTTTCAACCAAAAATAGAATAGTTAAATTAAAGTTTTTAACAAAATATTCAAATTTTCAAGCAAAAAGATGAATCTTCAAATAATAAAATGAATTTTTAACAAACGATTTCAACTGTCTATCAAGTAATCGAAATATCAATCAAAAAGACGAATTTTCAACCAAGAAGATTGATTTTCTATGAAAAAATACGACTTTCCAAGGAAATAGTTGATTTTTCAAATAGAAAAGATTTTTTAATCAGGAAAGGAAAAAAATTTAACCAAATTCTTAAATTATCTACTTAAAACAAAATAGTTAAATTTTCATCCAAAGAGATGAATCTTGAACTAATTGAATTGATTTTTAACAAAGTAGTTCAATCAAGTAGATGAATTTCCTACCTGAAAAGTTTTATTTTCAACCAAACAATTCAAATAAAGAAGATAAATCTGTAACCAAACAAAAAAAAATAGTTGAATTTTCAACCGAAAAATGTATTTTCAACAAGAAGTACAACTTCTAGCCAAGGGATTAAATTTTCAAGTAAAAAGATGTGTTCTCAACGAAAAATGTAAAAGTGTATTTTTTAACCGAAAAATGTCTTAATTTTCAATCAAAAACAGTTGCATTCATGCAAAAAAGAGAAATTGTCCGAAAAATAGTTAAATTTTCAACCAGAAAAGATTTTTCAATCAAAAAGGAAAAAAAATCAATTAAATTCTGGAATTTTCTCCTAAAAATGGAAAAGTTAAATTTCGAAGATTAATTTTCTACCAAAAAATACGAATTTTCAATATGATACATGAACTTTCAAACAAATAATTGAATTTTCAATTCAAAATGATCAATTTTCAACCAAAAATGGAATAGTTCAGTTTTCAGTTAAAAAAAGATGCAACGCAAAAAACTAATTTTGAACAAAATAGTTCAATCTTTAACTAATAAAATGTATTTTTAACAAAGTTTCAAATTTTCAACCAAGTCGTTCAATTTTCAACCAAAAGAGATGAATTCTTCATGAAAAATTCAATAGTTGAATTTTCAACTAAAACAATTTCCAACCTAAAATTTTCAGTTACAAAAACTAATTTTCAACCAAAAATGGAATAGTTAAATTTTCAATTTCAAAAATTAATTTTTAACCGAAAGAAAAAACGAATTTTTTATACAAAATAGTTCCATCTTCAACCAATAAAATGAATTTTTAGCAAAGCAGTTCAACGTTCAACCAAGTAGTTGAATTTTGAACAAAAAAATATGACTTTTTGACAAAATAGCGGTATTTACAACTAAAATAGGTCAATTCCGAACCAAAAGTATAATAGAATACTTCTCAATTAAAAAGAATGATCTTTCAACCAACAATAGTTGAATTTTCTAATTGGGTTCTATTAATTAAATTTCCATTTAAACGAGAAAAAAGAAAGATTCTTGAAAGCAGCGTAAAAGAGGAATTATTCGAAAAGGGAAAAAGAGGGGAATAGGGGAAAGTGTGCGAAGTCTGGACAAAAGTCATACAGAAAAATAGTAGAATTGTCAAACAAATAGTTGAATTTTCAATCAAAAATGGAATAATCAAATTTTCAACCAAGGAAATTAATTTTGAACAAAAATGATGAATTTCACCCCAAAAAAATGTTGATATTTCAACAAAACGAAAGAAAAGACTTCGATTTTAAATCAAGAAAACATTTAAATTTATCAAAAAAAAAGAATTTTCAATAAAACAGTTGATTTTTTAACCAGAAAAGATTTTTAATTAAAAAAAAAAACATTTGAACCAAATTCTTGAACTTTCTACTAAATACGAACAATTTTCAACCAAAAATAGAATAGTTAAACTTGCAGTTAAAAATTTATTTTCAACCAAGAAAAATAAGTTTTTAACAAAATAGTCAAATTTCCATCCAAAGAGATGAATCTTGAACTAATTAAATTGATTTTTAACAAAGTATTTCAATCAAGTAGATGAATTTCCTACCTGAAAAGTTTTATTCTCACCAAACAATTCAAATAAAAAAGATGAATTTTTAACCAAAAATAAAATATTTGAATTTTCAACCCAAGAAATGCATTTTCAACAAGAAGTACAACTTTTAGCCAAGGGATTACATTTTCAAGTAAAAAGATGAGATCTGAACGAAAAATGTAGAAGTGAATTTTTTAACCGAAAAATGTCTTAATTATTAATCAAAAACAGTTGCATTCATGCAAAAAAGAGAAAATGTCCGAAAAATAGTTGAATTTTCAACCAGAAAAGATTTTTCAATCAAAAAGGAAAAAGAATCAATTAAATTCTGGAATTTTCTCCTAAAAATGGAAAAATTAAATTTCGAAGATTAATTTTCTACCAAAAAACATGAATTTTCAATATGATACATGAACTTTCAAACAAATAATTGAATATTGAACAAAAAAATATGACTTTTCAACAAAATAGTGGAATTTACAACTAAAATAGGTGGATTCCGAACCAAAAATATAATAGAATACTTCTCAATTAAAAAGAATGAACTTTCAATAGTTGGATTTTCTAATTGGGTTCTATTAATTCAATTTACATTTAAGCGAAAAAACGAGAAAAAAGAAAGATTCTTGAAAACAGGGGAAAAAGAGGAATTATTCAAAAAGGGAAAAAGAGGGGAATAGGGGAAAGAGTGCAAAGTTCAGACAAAAGTCATACAGAAATTTATAAACTTCAAAATCAGTTTATCGAAAATTCCCTAAATTTTTGAGGTTTTCTCTGACTTTCCCTAACCACGTTTTATTGATTAAGTTCTTAAAAATTCCATTAACCTGTGTTTAGAAAGTTGAGAAACAGTTTCCGTATAGCAACTTAGTGACAAGATTCTGATAAAAAACAAAGATCTTAGTATAGCTGAAAGTACTTGCTCTTGAGAACCTTAATTTAATCAAAGCCAAAGGCCCTTTCGTCAGAGGAATTGAAAGGCGCGAAGCACAGACGAATTGAGTTTCGCGCGCCTACATAATTAGATACGTGAGAACTGACAAAGGGCAAAGGGTGTATATATAATCGAGACTCGGAATCAGTCACCTGAACTTCTCTTTTACACCCTAGACCTCTCGTATTTAATCTCCATTTATTCTGTTTAATTAACCGCATTATTGAATTTATGAAGCACCCCCGTTAAAAAGACATCAACGATTTTTATTAAGGTAATTTTCTTTTAATTAACAATCTATGAATTTTGTGCACCCCTATTCTTCTTTACCTTTTTGTTATCAGACTACTTTATCCAGATTGAAGAGACTGGATAAAGAGGAGAAACTTAATTATCGTCTTTGAAAGATATAATTAGGCTCTTTCTAATTACACGCTTTTAATTATCAAGAAGAATATCAGCAAAGGTCGATCAATTTAATAGAACGGGTCAAATTTAATTTGAAGTAATTAAAATTTTCATTTTCTTGTCTTTAAAAAATTAATTAACACTTGCCCTCTTCAGCAAATAATAAAAAAAATAAAATTGTTCCATTCTCATCATAATGAGAAGGTATTGGTTTTATGTGAAAAATGTCTTTCGTGAATTTTATCAAATGTCGACGTTTTGAGGCCCGCTAAGTCAGAAAAATAGTTTTTACGTCGGTTTTTGTCTGTCTACAATAACATTTTATTTCACAAAATTTTTCGCTTAAATTATATCTACAAATTTGCTTAAAACCACATTTTGCTAGGATGCGCATTTTTCGTTTAAATCGTAAAAAATAACATTGAAAATACACAGATTAAATTTATGGAGAATGACACTCCTTGCAATAAAATGTTTCATAACAAATTTTTTTTCAATAGGATGCAAACTTTTTTCAATTATAAAAACAAGACAATGAAAATAATTTTGTTTCAATGCCAATGCATATTATAAATTGTAATAATACTAGACCGAGGTACAAAAATAAATATAATATACATTTGATATAATAGAGTTGAACATAATGTGGAAAAGTTCGCATTTTTGACAAAATCGTGTGGGAAACACGAGATACGTGATGAGAATGTGTTCTTTAAAGCCGAAGGAGCTTTAAAAAGAGAGAATTCACAATCAACAAATTCCAGTTATCGATGCTCTTACCTTCAATTTTAAAAGGCCTGCGCTCAAATATGGGGGAAATACAAAGACCGAGCGCGTAGCGTGAGGTAAATACATTATCGAGTGCGAAGCGTGAGATAAATATATTATAGAGCGCGAAGCGCGAGAACCAACAGTGCCCTAGACGCGCTCAAACTTGCGAGCTGCGCGCCCAGCGCACGGTGAGAATGTGCCTTCGCAGCGGGCAGATTTTTTTATTATTTCATTATTGAACGTTCATTTCTGCTGTATGGAGTTAAATAGTGTCAGGGTTTTTTAATTGAAATTACGAAAAATTACTTCATTCGGTTGTGTAGTGTTCCCGTTCAGAGTTTTATCTTGTAGAGTTTACTCAATTTCGCGACATTTAATTCACGACTTTGTGAAGTATATTCAATAATATTATTATTCAATTTGAATATGGAAATTACAATCTCAAGTCATAAAATTAATTAAAAACTGTTTTGTTACCGGATGACATAAAAACTTTGTATCTCTTTTTTTGTAATTCTGCCATTATTTATAAAATATACGTGCATTTAACAATTAGATCTTAAGCCTTCTTTTAAAATCCATAACACTTTAATTTTTTAAAAAAGATAGTCAGGGACAGTGGAACAGTAGGGTGGTGCCAAACTTTGGGCTCTTGAAATTAACGTCAAGGTTAAATGGAAATAGCTCGGTTTTCGAAAAAATAGAAAAAATAAGTACTTGTTAATAACTTTTTATAAACTAAAGTTTAGGCATCTTTCAAGAAATGTTCAAGGAATAATTTACACCTAATAACTTTCAATTTTGACCTACACAACCCCCTCGTATTGTGCCCGGAATATGTCCCAAAAAATGCAAAATAGCAATTTTATGCCAAATTCATGCTCAAGATGATATTTTTTTAATTTTGTTAATATGAATAATTTTTATTCGAAAGTGACAATTTTCCAAGTATTTTCTAACTAATTTTTAATTGTTCGAACCATATTTATTTTCTGGTAGATCGGGAAAAGTTATTATTTTTCGGGATAAATTACACAATTAAATAAATATTATATGATATATTTTTGTTTAGGATATTTGACAATATTGTTTGAACAATTTTTCATCCTATATGTAAATCGTGAGAAGTTATTGTTTTCTGGAAATAATGTCACAGGTAATGAATGTTAAGGGTGATATTTTTGTGCAAAACAGTTTGCAATTACTGAAACAATTAATATTAATTGCTTCTTTTCAGCGGAAGGATGGAAAAAAGTGTAGTTTTTACAAACTTCTTACTCTTCGTCGCTTATTAATCAGTTTATTTTATCAACGAAATTGATCTGCAAAAATAACTATCTATAACGTAACTGAAAAAAAATTGTTTGAAAGAATGAATAATTGTTTAAATAATTGCAAACTGTCTTCCAAAATAAATATATCTCTTAAAATACATTAACTGCATTATTAATTCCATAAAATAGTAACTTTCAAAGATTTATGACTGAAAAACATTGTTTAAACAAATAAAAATTGTTTAAATAAATTGAAATTGTTTAAATAATTACTAAATACGTTAAACAATAATCATATTTTTAGGGGAATTTTCCGGACACACTACAAGGGGATTGGGCGGGTTAAAATTAAAAGTTTTTGCGTAAAAATTATTCCTTGAACATTCCTTAAGAGGTGACTGAACTTCAATTTACAAAAATTTAATAACAAGTACTTCTTTGATCCATTTTTTCGAAATCCGAGCTTTTGTCATTTAAAACCCCATGTTAATTTCAAAATCCCGGGGGCACGAGTTAATGTCGACAGATTTGAAACAAAAAATAGGGAATTTCTTTTTCCGGAAAACGAACAAACTGTGGGGGATCTTTCGCCAAAAATCATAGGGTATATAGTGGACATAGGGTATTGTGGGGAAAATAGGTTTAATAAATCCCTGTAATTAAAAAACTAGTATTCCTCTAAAAACAAGCATATAATATTCCAGGGACATCATATTGTCAACTCATGGACAAATGTCTAAGAATGGCCCTCTTCGACCAAGAAGGTGTGGATCTGGAGATAGTGAGGGTACGTGGGTTAGCGTTTTCAGATGATGATGTTGTTATGGCAGAGTCAATCGAAAACTTGCAAGAATTTTGAGCAAATTGAATACAAGCATAAAGAACATGAGCCTCAAAATTGACGTAAATAACACAAAAATTATGGTGTTTGAAGGAAAGGGTGAGAAAGCAATATGCAACATTGTCCTAAACGATGGGAGAATGGAACAAGTTGATAAGTACGTATATCTTGATAGCCTATTCACAAATTACGAAAAGATAGATGGAGAGTTAGATAGGCCTACTCGTATAAACGAGGTTACCCGAGTAAAAATTTTTCGACTTGGTTTCGACTTGAATTGCCCCCAATCAAGACATGCTGAAGTCGAAAAGTTCGACTCCAGCATATCTCCTTATTGAGACAGAGCCAGACTTCAATTTATGTCTTGGAGACAAGTTTATATGTCTTGAAGACATATATTTATATCTTGAGTCGAATTTGTCTGACTGTCATAAAAGCTAATCTTTGTTAATAATTAAACAATTTTGTATATTTTTACACAATATATATATATAT
>CAKNYM010046510.1:65171-93722 GCA_932195095.1 Andricus curvator | reverse complement strand
GAACCCGTCTTGTAAAAGTGGTCCAGAACCCGCCCTACTTATCTACTCACTCTCAAACATCAGGCTTATTGCAACATTTTTTGGATAGAAATGTATCTTCCTCATGAGTCGGAAAGCTCTCTCGGATGCTAAGCTTTCTAAATGAATTGGTGTTTGTTCACTGTTCAGGTCAGTCAACAAAGCCATTAGCAAGTTTTCCCCATTAGGTGACTATTCATATTTCCTTACTCCACTTCGCCTCTTACGAGAATTGGGACATGAAACTCAGTGACGCCAGTTCCCTTATTACCTTATTTACAGTCGGAAGTCGTCTTTCTATGGGTCAGTCCGAAGTGAAATAAGTCCGAGAAAAGGGGTTGATGAGTGGCTAGAAGAGGGTGGAGTTGGAAACGAAATGCTATAGATAGAGGAAAGCAAGGGGCTTTAGCGAAGTGTCTGCACTATGTTGAATAATTGCTGAACTTTTCTCATTTCGAGTTCAGTGACTTTTGAAAAAGTGGGTTCTAGGCTAAGGAAGAGAAATTAGGGAAGGATCTTGAATTGTTGAATCTAAAATTAGTCATCCAGAGAATTTCTGGATCATCTGATGACTAATGACAATTAAGATATGTAGTCACACTTGTTTTGTCTGCGTAATCGGTTTTTTATTGTTGTGATATCTATTTATCGCAGTGGCTTGTTCACTTTTGATGAGACAGTGCAATGTGTCATTAATCGCGACCTTATAAAGCTCATTACAGTGGCGCCATCTCTCTTCTGACTGCAATCCAGCAACACAGCTCCACCCATCATCGTTGTTCCCCTCGCGTTTTTTTTAATTCTCTCACTCTTTAGACACTTCAGTCTCTACTTTTCTTATTTACTTCGCCTCAACCCCTTTCTCTGGTTTTATGTTCCTGATGGGAATTATAGTGGTGGATTTTATGGCTGTCACTGCTCGAAGGGATCCCAATTTAGGACTTTCTTATTTTAATTGGGGTTTCCTCTTTAGGAGGATTTCCATTTTTTATTATTTTACAGGCCTCACAGACCGGTCCCTATATCCCCTATTGTACCCTATATTCAGTTTTGGTCCCTAAAGTACCCTATTTTCAAGATTTGGTCCCTATGGTACCCTATTTGTAGCCCAATCGAAGCTTCCAAAAGTCAGAGATTTTGAGAAAAAATAGCAATAAACAGGGTGTCTACTAGTGTCCTGGAAATCCTTGAAAACCTGGAAAAGTCTTTGAATTTTGCTCATGGTTCTGGAATTTTTTTTCGTTTAAAGAAAAAATAGTTTTTTAAACTTTTTCTCTGCTGAACGAAAAAGGATTACCTTTTTAACAAGAGATTGTTTATTTTATCACGTTAAAAATCACGAAGCTACAATCGAAATGGTATTTGACTATTAATGGTTAGAGCAAATAAAAAATTGGTCGGGGTAAAGTTAGAGCATTTTGAAAATAAAGTTTGGGACTACCCTGATATTATAATGTTCTTGTTAGTAATTTATTTGCCTTGTATTTTTATTTCTTTTCTTGCAGTTGCTTCATACTGACGACTGTAATTTTAGTGAAGAATTTTATTATTTGGTTGCAAATTCAAAAATTTTTCTTAAAAAGTCATACTTTTTATTTGAAATATATACTATTACATACCATACCAAGCTGAAAAAACCAGTTCTCGTCAGATCACTGAAGTTAAGCAGCGTTGGGCGCGGTTAGTACTTGGATGGGTGACCATTCGAGAATACTGCGTGCTGTTGGCACATCGTGGGTGTGGTGAGCCCACACTTGTAGTAGTTATTTACTACAAGAAACTATCCACCTAGAAACACTACCCGAATCGGGTAGTGTCACGCCTACCCTGAAAGGAAAATGGCTTAATGATATACATACATTATTCGTTGAGAATTCATATTTTTTGGTTGAAAAATAATTTTTTTAACTAAAAAACGTAACTGTTTCATTTTTGGGTAAAACTTTGGTTTGTTTGATTGTGGGTTGATCTCTTTGATTGAAAATTTAAATATTTTGCTGAAAATTCTTTTTTTTTCATTTAAAATTAATTTTTTAACCCACAAATGTAACTTTTCCATTTTTTTTTTTTTTGCCTAAATTTAATTTTTTCAAGTCAAAAATTGGTCTTTAATGGTAGAAAACTAATCCTGTTGGTGGAAATTTTCTCTCTTTTGATTAAAACTACAATTTTTTGGTTAAAAATTAACTTTTTTGTTGAAAATTCGTATTTTCGGGTTGAAAATGCTGTTTTTTGGCTTGAATGTTCAACAATTTCTTTGACATTTTTTCCTGTTCCGGCTGAAAAATCTTTATTTGTTGAAAATTCGTCTTTTTGATTAGAAAAATATATATATATATATATATATATATATATATATAAAAATATCGTCTCTTTGGTAGAAAATTAATAATTTCGGGTTAAAAATTCAACTGTTTTTTAGAAAAAAAAATTTTGTTTGTTAAAAGTTGACCTACTTTATTAAATATTCATTCTTTGGTTGCAGAATTGCAGATCCATCATTTTAGTTGAAAATTTATCACTGGTTCAAAATTCAGCTATTTAGTTCAAATCTTTTTTACTGAAAATTAATTATTTTTAGTTGAAAATTAAATTATTTGTTTGCAAATTGGTTTATTTGGTTGAAAATTTGTCTTTTTTGGTAGAAAATTAATTTTCTTTGTTCAAAATTCGTCGTTTTGTTTAAGAATTCATCTTCGTAGGTTAAAACTTACTTAAAAATTTAACTATTTTGTTGAATTTTTTTTTTTTTTTTTAAATTCAACTCTTTGGTTGAGAATTCGTCTTTTTGTCGAAAATTCCCATTTTCGTGTTGAAAATTCAACTATTTTTGGTTAAAGTTTAATATTTTTTTTTTCAAAATAAGTCTATCTGGTTGGAAATTCATTTTTGTAATTTCAAGTATTTTGTTAAAAAATCGTCATTATTGGTTGAAAATATATATGGACATCATTTTTTTTATTACAGGACATAAGGTTTTAAGATATTTAAAAATATTTCAAGGGTTTTTATAAGTTTTTCGAGGATTTCAATGATTTTAAGAGGTTTTTAAACCTCTCAGGGTAATTTTGTAAATTTCCCAGGATTTCAAGAAATATTACTAAAGAATTTCACGGGATTTTAAAGAATTTATTCAAGAGAAGTGAGGTATTTCGTAGGGTTTCAAAGATTTAGAGTTTTGACATTAGTTTTTTTGTAATTCATCCTGAATTCTTATTTATTTATCCGAAGTTCTTTTAAATTCTTTGGAATTCTTTTGAATTTGTTGAATTCACTTGAATTCTTCTAAATTTACTCAATTCTACCTAAAATTCAATAGATTTATTTTTAATTTTTTAATGTTTTTATTTAATTGATCCTGAGGATCAGTTGATAAAATGTTCAAAGGATTTTAATTATTTTAAGTTATTTTTTCAAGTTCCTTCGTATTTTCAAGAGCTTTCAAAAATTGCAAGGGATTTGAAAATATTTTAAAGTATTTGAAAAATCGTAGGTTACTTGAAAAGATTACAAAGAAATTTTTAATTGATTTTAATAATTTAATGGGATTTCGAAGGATTTGAAATATTTTAGGGTATAGTAAAGATTTCCAGGCGTTTTCAAGGGCTTTTAAAAATTTCAAGGGATTTCAAAATATCTCAAAGGGTTTGAAATATTTTAGGAACTTTTAAAAAATTCTCAGAAATTGTTTATTTATTTCAATAGTTTGAAGGATTTTAAAAACTTTGCAATATTTTAGGGTATCTTAAAAGATTCCACGGCATTTTCAAGAGATTTAAACAATTTCAAGGGATTTCCAAGGGTTTTAATAATTTTAAGGGATTTTAATATTTCAATGGATTTCAAAGAATTTATTCACAAAAAGTGAGGGATTGCGTAGGGTTTCAAAGATTTGAAGAGATTTTCAAATATTTGTTTCAATTCATTTGGAATTCGCCCTGAATTGTTTTGAATTCTTCTAAATTCACTCAATTCACTGGATTTTAAAAAAGTTTTTATTTAACTTAAATTCTTAGGCATTTCATGAAATTCTTTTTAATTTTTCTAAATTTTTTTTCAAACTTGCTCAATTCAATGAATATTTTGCATATGTTTGAATTGTTTTGAATTCTTTGGTTTTAAACCTTTTGGAAAATCTTTTTGTAGTCCAAAAGTAACATTTTATTTGGGGGATATCCAAAAAATTACATATTTTCCCCAAATTTACTAAACCAAAAAACAAGAAAAATATCGAGTTTTTGAAAAATTGTTGAACTTCTTATAAGTTTGGTAATTTCAAGGATTCTTTTAACACCTCCCATCCAGCATTATTTAATTTATTATTTATTTTATGTTTTTTTACTTCAAACACAAAAATGAAAATAACGACGTTTTGATAAATTAATGAAATTTTTATTAGGTTGATAATTCCAATCAATGTTTTAATACATTTCATCCGACATTATTGTAGTTTCCATTTATTTAATTGTTTTTTTATTGATAAAAAAAAGAAGAAAGTATCGAGGTTTTTAACAAATTGTTTAACTTTTTATTAATTTGGTAATTTGAAGGGTTCTTTCAACTCCTCCCATCCGACATTTTTTATTTATTTTTTTAACATTTCTTCACTAAACCAAAAAAATTAAAATATCGAGGTTTTTCAAAAATTGCTGAACTTCTTATAAGGTTGGTAATTTTATAAGTTCTATTAGCAACTCCCATCCGACATTATTTATTTTTTTCTTTAGTTTATGTTTTTTTTTTACTGAAATACAAAAATGAAAATATCGAGCTTTTGATAAATTAATGAAATCAATGATAAATTTCGAGGGTGAATTAGTTTAAGCCACTCTTATAGGTCCCCAAAGAAAACCCCATAAGTGACAAATTTGAATTTTGCTTAATATTGGGGTTCATTAACGCTTCTAGAAATTTTTTTAACATATCGTTACTCGGTAATTTAAGAATACCCAGTCATATTTTGAATAATTTTCAATTATTTAAACAATTTTAATTTGTTTAAACATATATTTTTCAGGTAAGTCGGGAAATGAACCTATTTTCTAGACGTTATGAGATTTACAATAAATTATAACAATGCCATAATTTGATTAAATAATGTTACAATTTTATTTATGTTATTTTATATTTAAACATAATAGCATTGTTGAAATAGTTTAAATTTTTGTAAACATTTACAAGTATTCTTAGAAAACAAATTAGTACTTGAAAATATAAAAATTTGTCGAAAATTTGGTGAGATAAAATATTTCTACTGCTTTCTTTAGGTAAACTAAACACGTATTATTTAAATAATTGTAAAATTAATGAAATAAATTATTTTATCTGTTATCATTGATTGAAGTACTTATGACGTCCAGAAAATACGTTCATTTCGCGACTTACCTGAAAAAATATATGTTTAAACAAATTAAAATTGTTTAAACATTTAAAAATTAGTTAAGAAATGACAAATTTGTCACTTATGGGGGTTTCTTCGGGGAACGGGTTACTTTTTAGTAACTTAGTTACTTTTATGATCCGCGGTTACTAAAAAGTTACTTATTTTATGAAATGTTACTTTTGGTTACATTAGTAAATTTGATACTTTAGAGCCGGGAAATCCTGATCAAAATTGCAATTTAGCTATAATTGCTAGTTTTTAATTTAAAATTTAAATATTTTTTGTTGAAATATCGAACTGTGTATTATATTTTTCGATGACAATTTATCTACTTTGGTTGCAATTCGGTTAAAAGTTTAACAATTTTGGTTAAAATTTATTTTCTGTTGAAGCTTCATCATTTTAGTTGAAAATTCGTCTGTTTTGGTAGGAAATTAATCTTCTTCATTGAAAATCACCCTTTTCTCTCAAAATACTTAATTTTGTTTGAAAAATTAAATTTTGGTTTGAAATGTACTTATTTTGAAAATTCGTCTTTTTCGGTTGAGGATTCCCCTGTTTTCGTAGAAAATTCAACTGTTTGCTTGACAGATAACTTTTTTGTCAAAAATCCATATTTGCTGGTTTAAAATTCAACTGTTTTGTCAAAATTGGTCTTTTTGACTTAAAAACTCAACAATTTGGTTGAAAAATAATCTATTTTGTTGAAAAATCGTCTTTTTGAATGAATTCTACTGATTTTTATATTGAATTAAAATCTGTTTTGGTTATTATATCAACTTTTACATTTTCGTTAACAATTCATCTTTTTTAGTCAGAAAAATTTAACCATTTTGTTAAAAGTTAAACTACTTTCTTAAATATAAATTTTTTGTTTGAAGATTCATAATTTTGGTGGAAACTTTGTTTTTTTTTTGTGTGAAAAATCTTTCTTTTTGGTTACTTTTTTGCCACATTATTGTTACTTTTCGGTTACTTTTTCGAGAGAAGTATGGTTACTATTGTACTATTTTTTTAAGCTTGAGCAGTTTCGAGCCTTGAATTGTTTGTAACATTTCATCACCTTTAAATATTATATTTACAAAAAGCTGACATTTTCCCATTTTAAATCAATTTTTAGGCATTCCAACAGAACTAGGGGGTGAGAACAGAAAAATTCAATAAATCCACCGAGTATAAATAGGAACCACCCTACCTCTTATCCTACATTATTTAACTTTCAATTTGTTAAACTTTTACTTAAAAATCAATTTAAACAAAAAATTGTTTAGATTCTTATGAGATTGTTAGGTATGTTAAGCTGACGTAACCACATGTTCCAATCGAGTTAAAACCTATTTCATAATTAAGAGCTCATTTAATGCTAATTTAATGCCCAATTGCCCAATTTAATGCCCCGCTAATTTAAAAAAAAACCTGTGGGTTACGCTAGCTTAACGTTAAGCTGACGTAACCCACGGTTAAAAAAAATATATTGGGGCATTGAATTTGGCAATAGGGCATTAAATTAGCAATAAATGAGCCCTTAATTATGAAATAGGTTTTAACTCGATTGGAACATGTGGTTACGTCAGCTTAACGTTAAGCTAGCGTAACCCACGGTTTTTGAAAAAAAATAGTAGAGCCTTAAATTTGGCAATTGGGCATTAAATTAGCATTAAATGAGCTCTTAATTATGAAATAGGTTTTAACTCGATTCGACAATGTGGTTACGTCAGCTTAACGTGAAGCTAGCGTAACCCACGGGTTTGGAAAAAATAGTGGAGCATTAAATTTGGCAATAGGTAGGGAATTAAATTAGCATCAAATGAGCCCTTAATTATGGAATAGGTTTTAACTCGATTCGACCATGTGGTTATGTCAGCTTAACGTTAAGCTAGCGTAACCCACGGTTTTTGAAAAAAATAGTAGAGCATTAAATTTGGCAATTAGGCATTAAATTAGCATTAAATGAGCCCTTAATTATGAAATAGGTTTTAACTCGATTGGAATATGTGGTTACGTCAGCTTAACGTTAAGCTAACGTAACCCACGGTTTTTTTTTAATATTGGTACATCGAATTTGGCAATAGGGCATTAAATGAGCCCTTAATTATGAAATAGGTTTTGACTCGATTCGACAATGTGGTTACGTCAGCTTAACGTTAAGCTAGCGTAACCCACGGTTTTTGAAAAAAATAGTAGAGCATTAAATTTGGCAATTGGGCATTAAATTAGCACTAAATGAGCTCTTAATTATGAAATAGATTTTAACTCGATTGGAACATGTGGTTGCGTCAGCTTAACATACCTGAGATTGTTATAATAATGGGTTCTTTAACGCCACCCTATCAGAAGACATAACAAAAATTTCATTAAACCTTCTCAGGGTCGGTTCTATGACTCGGACGCCCTAGGCACTTTTCTGCCCCCTCAAAAAGCTATTACAGTTTATTCTAAATAAAAATATCGCTTCCGCGGAAGGCGTACCAATGAAATATTCGAAATTGGAAAAAGGGAAAGTGGCTTCAGGAGGCGATTTATTTAAATCGAAAGCCCCTATCTGCAGATGACCCCTGTAAAGTGGGTACAGTAGGGAAAGATGAGTCGATTCGCATGGCAACCTATCCAACAAACGCCGAACAATGGCGTCACCGGCGCTCGGGGTCGAGCGTCGCGGCGCCAGCGTCGGCCCCTCTTTTTACCCTCCACCCCACCCAAAAGCTCCCTCGTTCGCCTTTTGCTCACTCGTTCGGCGCTCTGGGTGTGGTCTAGAACTCACAACTCCAGACTTTAGTTCGTGAACGCACTCCCCCCCCCCCCCCCGCGCTATTTCTTCCTCTCTCGCCGAGAGGATCTGGAGTGTGTGTATGCCCCTCACGATTCGTCCCCGACGCACCTTTTCCTGCGTCTCCTTGCAAAGGGATCCTGGACCAGGTGGAACGTAGGAAAAATTGTGTGAAATTTGGTGAAAAAATATTACGAGACAGTGTCGTAAATAGTCCTGTACTAGGACTGACCGGTGGATTCTGAAACAGTGACTTGCTGAGTGGGGCGACTCGCCATCGATTTCGTTTGGAAAACCCTCTGTCGTGAACGAAAACCTACCCGGCAAAACGAGCAGAAAGTTGAAGATAAATCCGGACAATGTATTTTTGATGAGGGCTTTTGAGAGTGGATGGTGTGGACTGTGGAGGGATTTTATTTGAGAGGAGTGGGGTTTTTCGGAATTTTGGGGTGGGGACTTGACACGAGGTCGGAGTGACAGTTTTGGTAGATGAGAGTGTTTTTGATGGGGTTGATGATGCTCTGACAGGTAGGGAAATCAGGAGAAGAAAGTGTAAGTCTCTTTAGGAAGCACGTTCAAAAATATATATATTTTTCGAAATTCATTAAAGGGTAGATATATTTGAATCAGTAAAATACACTAAAATAAATATATTAGTGAATAGATCTTGACAACCTCAAAGTGACTAACTTAAAATTGGAGCAGGCTCGGCTGCGGATTGCGATACAAAATTCAATTTTCAGTTTGAAATAAAAATGAAGACATGGTCTCTCAATTTTCTAACTTTAATTTAAAATTGGAGGAGACTCGGCTGCGGATTGCAATAAAAAATTTAATTTTCAGTCAAGATTAAAAATTAAGACATGGTCTCTCTCTCTCTCTCAATTTTCTAATCTTAAAATTGGAGCAGGCTCGGCTGCGGATTGCGATCAAAAATTCAATTATGGTACCGGATTTTTTTTTTTCGTCATTCTGGGGGAAGTAAATCTCAATCTTTTTCATATATTCGGTGCATCCTTACGCATTTGAAAGGACGCATGCGTCTGAAAGGTTTACGTGAGATATCGAGTAACCGTGAATGAGAAACCCTGTAAGGATCGACAATCCCTGATTCCCCGGGTTTTCATATATTCCTTCGAGGTGAAGGACGCCCAGTTATCGTTAAATTTTTTACATATAGTTGGATGCGAAATGGAATTTCGTCAATGGATATGTCGAGAGGGAAATTTAAAGTTTAATTTTAATCAACGTAACCTAAAATTGTCCGAAAATTATTCAACTTCTTTGAAATTTAATGATTTTTTTTTAAATTTCAATTTTCAACGAAAAACACTGAAACAATCCGAAATTCTTCAAGCGTATAAGTTTTCTTATTTTAAACAAAAATCACGAAGCTAATAATTTTTTGTTTAAAAAAAAACGAAAAAACCTTTTTTATTTTTAAAGTAAAATTAATTATAATTGGTTAATAATATAATAATTAATTATTACCAGAAATAATTATAAAAATATAAATCGTATGTTATTAACCTTTTAGAGACAAAATGAGAAAATTGTTATTTTTTAAAATAATTCTGAATAATTTTAAATAATAATTTTTAAATATGTAATTGCTTGTAATTTTTAAATTCTGAGAAAATTTCTTAAAGTTTTAACTCGGGTTTTAAAATATTCACTGGAATGATTTTGTAGTAAATAAAGATAGAAAAAAAAATATGTAATATATTTTTTTTAATACAAAAAGGAAATTTTTTAATTGTTTTGTAATTCTATACATTCAGTTAAGATTTTTTCAATTAAAAAAATGAAAATGTGAACGATAGGTCTTGGTATTTTCAAATTTTATAAGACTTAAAAATATTCTGACTAAGTTGTAAACAATTGTAAGTAATATTTTAAACATTTGAAATTTAAAAAAATGCCCGCGGCCTTATTTTAAAATAAAAAATTTTTGAAGTAGAATTTTTGTTTTAAAATTCGAATTTATGAACATGATCATTGTTTTTTTTTTGTATCACGCAATTTTTGAATTAAAATATAAAATTAATATTGGTACTTGTTAATTAGCATATTTTCTTCAGAATTAATATATAACAATTTTTGTGCAAACAATCAACTCGTTTCTTTTTTGTAATAAAATACCAATTTTCGATGAAAATACTAACATAATTGTTCAAATATTGTAAATATTCTTTGAAATCTAATGATTTATTACTAACAATAGCAATTTTAGATGATACACACTAACAATATATAACAAAAAATTATTTAAGATTGCTAATCTTCTTTTAAATGTTCTTTTTAAAATATTATTTTTAAAATTAAAAATACCAATTTATCACGAAAAACACTCACATAATCCAAAATTGTTAAAATAATCAAAATATTGTTAAAATTCTTGTGATTTTTGATTGAAAACGTCAGTTTTCGATGTAGAACTTCAACGTAACCTAAAATTGTTCAAAAATTATTAAATTTTGAAATTTAATGATATTTTAATATAAAGATAAAGTAAATATTCTTTTGAATATCTTTGAATACTTAACATTCTGTTAATAAAAATACGAATAATTTCCTACGAAAAAAATTAGCGTGATTTCCTGTGAAAAATGTTAATACATCCTGAAACTGTTCAAAAATTGCAAATCTTGTTCGAATTTTAATAATTTTTGTTTTAAAATACCACTTTTTGGCGTAAAACGAGAACATAACCTAAAATTGTTCAAATTTGTGAATCTTCATTCAAATCTTTTTTTTACTGTTAAAAATACCAATTTTCGCTAAAAAAACGCTAACAAAACCAAAAAAAGTAAATCGTTGCAAATGTTTGAATCTTTGAAATCTAATAATTAATCCAATTTCTAAGTGAAAATACCCATTTCCGGTGGAGAACGCTAACATAACCTATGTTTGTTGAAAATTGTGAATCTTGATGATTTTTGGACAAAAACTAACACAACCTAAACTTTTTAGAAATTGTAAGTCTTCGAAAGTTACTGATTTTATACTAAATTAAAAAAAACTAATTTCCAGCCCAAAAGCACGAACATAAAACATGTATAATATTTACAATAATTTATTAGATAATTGGAAAGTTTTCATTTAACCGCGCAAATGTATTAAAAACCACAAATGTTTCTCAATTCGCATCAGGTTTTCAATAACAATGATTTAATTTATTTTAACAATTAATAAATAATACAATTATGATTAAATTAAACATTTCCTCTCTAAAAAAAAAGTGGTTAACAATATCTTAAATTTTTAAATACATGTTTTATGTTGGTTTTTTAAAAGAAGATTTTAGTATAAAATCAGAACGTTTCGAAGACTTAAAATTTTTAACAATTGTAGGTTGGGTTGGCGTTTGAAACCGGAAATGGGTATTTTTAATCAGACATTATTTGATTTCAAAGAGTCAAACGTTTTCCACAATTTACATTTTTCGGTTTTGTTAGTTTTTTTTTACAAGAAATTGAGATTTTAAACCTAAATCATTAAATTTTAAAGGTTTATGATTTTTGAACAATTTTAGGTTACGTTAGCGTTTCACATCAAAAATTGGCATTTTGCTTATTTTAAACCTAAAATAATTATAATTTGTACAAGGTGTATAATTTTTTAACAATTTTGGATTATCTTAGTGGTTTCGGACGCAAATTTAGATTTTTAATACCAACAAAATATATGTTTCAAAGAAGATTTATAACTTTTAACAATTTTGGGTTATGTTAGCGCTTTACACCAAACATTGGTATTTTGAAAGAAAAATCAGTATAATTCGAAAAAGATTTAGAATATTTTAACAATTTTGTTTTTTTCTTAATGGTATAATAATAAAAATAATAATAATAATAAATATAATAAAGATTTTGAAGAAGATTCACAAATTTGAACAATTTTAGGTTATGTTGTCGTTTAACGCCACAAATTGGTATTTTAAAACAAAAATCATCACAGTTCGAAGAATATTTGTAATTTTTGAACAGTTTCAAGTTATATTAACATTTTTCACAGGAAATTGGTTGTTTTAAACAAAAATCATTAGATTTCGAAGATTTACAATTCTGAATAAATTGTCTGCTATGTTAATCTTTCTCAAAGGAAATTATTGGCATTTGTAATATAAAGGTATTAGATTTTAAATAATATTTACAATTTTTCGACAACTTTAGGATTATGTTTGTGTGTTTCGCCTGAAATTTGTTATAAGAAAAATTATTAGAATAATGATATTTGTTCAAAATAATAAAATTTATCAGCTTGAAGAATTTCGGTTTGTGGTATAGTGTTTTTCTTCGGAAATTGAAAGTTTTATGTAAAAATCATTATATTTCAAAGAACATTCATAAGGTTCATAAGTTTTCAACAATTTTAGGTTACGTTGGCGTTTTCATTGAAAATTTATTTTTAAATAAAAATCATTATAATTTAAAACAAGATTTAGTATCTTCTAACAATTGTAGACCATGTTAGTGTTTTTTGTCACTATTTTTAATTTTACACATTATATTTTAAAGAAGATTGACCATTTTGTAACAATTTTAGGTTATGTTAACATTTTTCACCGGAAATCGGATTTTTTAAACAGAAAAAATTAGGCCAAAAATTAAACAGTTAGAAAATAGCTTTTTCAAAAAATTAAAAAATTGAGAAACTTTTGTTTTTAACTAGACAAGATGAATTCATAACGAAAAAGATAATAGTTGATATTTTCGCCTAATAGATTTAAGTTTAAATCAGAAACCGTTTAATTTAACTAAAAATTACGAATTTTCAACAAAATAGTTCAGTTTTCAACCAAAATAGATTTTTCAATCAAGAAAAAAAATTCTAATTAAATTATAATTTGAGGGAAAAATTAATTTTTAATACAAAAATTTGAAAATATTTGATAAATTTTCGGAAGTCTAATCATTTCAAAACTTCTGAAATTCCTAAATACCTTTTAAACTGAATTGAATTATTCCAAAAATTGTTTAAAATCTTTCAAAATTAAAAAAAGTGCTTCAAACCCTTTCACATTCTTTTCTGACAACTTTGGAAATCTTTTGAAATGTTAAACTTAAATATTACATTTTAATTTTTTCTCCTTATTTTTATTAATTAAATATAAAATAATATATATATATATATAATTTTATTTTTTTCTAATGTTTAACAAATTTCTATTTGTTTAAACAATTTTTATCTGCTCAAGCCGTTTTTTTCAAAAACTAAAAAAATATATATATATATATATATATATAAAATAGAACACATACAATTATTTTTCTGGCTGTATAGTGTATGGAAAGAATATATTAATTATTTTAAAATTGTTTAAATACATTAAATTTGTTTAAACACTTCTTTTTCCCTTGTTTTTTACTTGTTTAAATAATCACATTTTTTTTTAATTTTCTACTCCAAACAATGTCTAACTATCACATTTAATTCAGAAAATACGATTATTTTTTACATTTTTTGGAAAAAATAATTGTTTAAATAAGTGTAACTTATTCAAACAATTAAAAATGGTTTAAAAAGTCATGGGGGATATTCAAATTGTCCATTAGTATTTATTTGTATTAAAAAAGTCGACAGAAAATGCTGAAAATTAACAATAATATGTAAAAATGTAGTTTTTTATTTTCGGAGCGTTGTGTGTGGGGGGGGGGATAAACATTAAAGTTATTAATATGGTTTTAATCCATAGACACTCCTCTTCAATCCCTAAAAACTTTGGCAACTTTTGTTCAAACCCTGAAGTATCAGTCCAATTTTTCGAAAATCCAAAATTTTTCCCATGTTAAATTTATGGGATTTTCAAGTGCCCGGTGGCACTTGTTAATATTGGAATTTCGAAAACACCCTAATGCTACACTTTTGTACAGATGTATTGTTTCTGTATTTTATTATTATTATACCATTAAGCCATATGGAGTAAGCATGACTCACCCGGTAAGGAAGGGAATTTTTCGATGCGTTGTGGGGGGGGGGGTATCTATATTTTTAGAATTATCTAGAATTCCTGTGTTTATTTAAATAACACGATTGTTCCGCAACACTGTTCCGACCCAGGTCGCTGATCAATCTCTCTAGCAATCAGCCCAGGCGAAGAGCTTCACAAAGTCACAATGTAAAGCTCTCCACTCGGGCCCATTAGTATCCAAGGTAATTCTCGAAAATTGCCGTAGATATACTAGTTATGACCTAATTATCTCCAGATTTAAATATAATTTTTAATAATGATAAGCATTAAATTCGTGAATGTACTGTACTAAATAATTAAATTTTTTTAGGGCTGGCAACGGTTTCGTTGGTGGGAGTCGTCGAAGCTGGCGGTGGCGCGTGGATCAGGAGGGTCAGAGGTCAGGTTTTGGCGCCGGTCCTGGTGCCGGGTTTGGACGTGATATCTGCTGAAGTCGGTGGAAGCTGCGGGAACCCCCAAAACAAAACCGACCCCCATCCCCCTGCAGTCGGCCTCTTCTTCGAGCAAGGAATTTTGTTTGCTGGAACCTCGTAGCGACTAAACAGGTCCTCACGTGGTTGAAACGCACTTCACACTGGGCGCCATGAACGAACTGGACAGCCTTCGCCAGGAGGCGGAAACTCTCAAAAATGCCATCAGGGTCAGTATTTTATTTTTTAATCGAATTACCCATACGCGCAGCAGAAAGGCGACTTAAAATATTAAATTTTATTTATTTTTTGAGTTTGCTACCAAAGTGACGGTAAAAATACCCCGAGGGGGAAACAACTCTGGTAATCCACTGGGCCGCTCGTTTATCCGAATTGGTAATGCAAGGTAATCCGGAGATAACTACTTGTAATTCAAGTAATTTGGAGTAATCCCAGTATTATGGATTAATTCGCTAGTAATGGACTTGTAATCTGCAGTAATCCACTTGTAATCTAGAGTAATCCGCAACTAATCGGGCGTAGCCCACTTGCAATCCGAAATAATAACTTTTAATCTAGAGTAGTCCCGTTCTAATCCAGAGGAATCCACTTCTAATCCAGTCTAATCAGAGTAAAATACTTGTAACCTAGAGTAATCCACTTGTAATCCGAAGTAAGGCTGAGTAATCTACTCGTAATCCAGAGTAATCCTGTTCTAATACGGGGTAAGCCACTTCTTATCTGGTGTAATCTAGAGTAATCCACTTGCAATATGCAGGAATTCAAGTAATTCAGAGTAATCCCAGTATTACGGATTAATCCGCTAATAATGGACTTGTAATGCGCAGTTATCCACTTGTAATCTAGAGTAATCCGGAATTAATCGGGCGTAGCCCGTTTGTAATCAGAAATAATCAACTTCTAATCTAGAGTAATCCCGTTCTAATCCAGAGGAATCCACTTTTAATCCAGTGTAATCAGAGTAAAATACTTGTAACCTAGAGTAATCCACTTGTAATCCGAAGTAAATCAAGCAAGGCTGAGTAATCTACTCGTAATCCAGAGTAATCCTGTTCTAATACGGGGTAATCCACTTCTTATCTGGTGTAATCTAGAGTAATCCACGTGCAATATGCAGGAATTCAGAGTAATCCCAGTATTCCGGAGTAATTCACTTGTTATGTAGAGTAATCCAGGGTAAGCCACATGTAATCTAGAGTAATCCACGTGTAATCTAGAGTAATCCTCTTGTATTCCGGAGCAATCGACTTGTAATCCGAAGCCATCCACTTTTATTCTAGAGTAATCCACTTATACTCTAGAGTAATTTTGTTCTAAACCCGAGTAAACTGCTTATAATTTAGGATAACCCACATATAATACACTTGTAATCCACATATAATCCACTTGTAATCCAAGTAATTTGGAGTAATCTCAGTATTCCGCAGCAATCAACTTGTAAGCCGGAGTAATCCAGTTGTTCTAATCGGCTGTAATCCAGATCTAATCCACGGTAATCCACTTGTAATCTAGAGTAATTTTGTTCAAGCCCAGAGTATACCACTTGTAATTCGGAGTAATTTCAGTATTCCAGAGAAATCGACTTGTAATCCAAAGTCATCCACTTGTAATCCAGAGTAATTTTGTTCTAATCCAGAGTAAAATACTTATAATTTATAGCAATTCACCTATAATCCACTTGTAATCTAGAGTCATTTTGTTCTAAACCCGAATAAACTACTTGTAATTAAGAATAACTAACATATAATCCACTTGTAATCCACAGTAATTCGGAGTAATCTCAGTATTCTGCAATAGCCGGCTCTTAAACCGGAGTAATCCACTTGTTCTAGTCTGCTGTAATCCAATTCTAATCCGCCGTAATCCAGCGTAATCCACTTGTAATCTAGAGTAATTTTGTTCTAATCCAGAGTAAACAACTTGTAATTTTAGAGTAATCCACTTATAATTCACAGTAATTCAAGTAATTTGGAGTAATCCCAGTATTCCGGAGTAATCTACTTGTTGTAATCCAGTTCTAATCCGCAATAATTCAGTCCTAATCTGGGATAATCTACTTGTAATCCAGATAAATACAGAGTAAACTACTTGTAGTCTACGTTAATCAATATATAATCGACTCTAATCCACGTATAATCTATAGTAATCCACTTGCATTTTAGAACAATCCACATATAATCCAATTGTAATTCGTATTCCGGAGTAATCGACTTATAGGCAGGAGTAATCCACTTTTAGAAACCGCGTAATCCAGTTATAATCCTCAGTAATCCACTTCTAATCGGCCGTAATCCACTTCTTTGTCGGTGTAATCTATAGTAAACTACTTGTAATCTATAGTAATCGATATATAATCCACAGTATTCCACATATAATCCATGGTAATCCACTTGTAATTTCTAATTAATCTGGTAATCCAATAGTAATCCACTTGTGATTCGGAGTAATCCTCGTTTCTAACTTGAAGTAATCCAGTTATAATTCGAAGTAATCCAGTCCTAATCCGCCGTAATCCAGTTCTAATACGCCGTAATCCACTTGTAATTCGGAAATTAATTTTTTTTAACTGAAAATTGAATTATTCCATTTTTAATGGGAAATGGATCTTTTTTTATGTTTTCTGGTGAAATTTTTTGACTTTAGTGGAAAGTGACAAAGTGGTTTGGTTGAAAATATAAGTTAAAACAATTCTTTAACTGAAAATTTAACTGTTTCATTTTTGGTGAAAATTTGTATTTCTTAGTTGAAAATTATTGTATTTTCTTGAAATTTCGTTTTTTGGCGAAAATTAAGATTCTTGCTTAAAAATTCATCTTTTTGTTTGAAATCTGAACTGTTTTGTTGAAAATTCAACTAATTGGTTAGAAATCCGTCTTTTTTGTTACAAAATTAATCTTCTTGGGTGAAGATTCAACTATTTTGTTGAAAATTCATAACATTTCGACTTGAAATTTTAATTTTTTCATATTAAATTAAATTATGGTACCTAAATGAAATAAAAAATTCATCTTTGGTTGAAAATTTGTCTTTTCAGTTGAAAATTCAACTATTTGGCTCAAATTTATCTTTTTTAGTTGAAAATTCCATTACTTGTTTGAAAATTCATGTATTTTGTCGAAAATTCGTCTTTTTTAGTAGAAAATTAATCATTTAGGTTAAAAATTTAGGGTTTTGGTTGAAAATTCACTCAAGTGTTTGAAAAATAATCTACGTTGTACAAAATTGAACAATTTTGTGAAAAAGTAATTTTTTTGGTTGGAAATTCGTCTTTTTTGTGTGTTAAAAATTAATTTGGTAGATAATTCCACTATTTGTTTGAAAATGAATTTTTGTTGTTGAAAATTTAACTACTTTGCTGAATGTAGAACTACTTTGTTTTAAATTCTTTTTTTAGTTGGAGATGCATCAAAAGTTCGAGATGCCAAAACAAAATTTTGAAATGTGTCAATATCTTCAAATATCAATTATTTAGACTTTTTTTGGATTTGGTTAATTGGAGATTTTTTTCAACAAAATTTTTGTATTTTTTAGCGTTCCTCGCACTTTGCGTTACCAATAAATACATTTTTTTGTATGATAACAGAATAATGGCATTTTTCTTTGATTCCATTTTAAGAAATTGAATGCACTGCATTTTTAATTTTATTCACAAACAATGGCAATTAACAAAATACAAAATCACGTGTTTTTGCGTATTTTCAAATAATTCTAATATTAGCACATTTTTTTCAATGGTTAATTTTTTTCATTGTACATTCTTCACTATGCAATCTTCAATTTTTATTAGTGTTGAATATTGTATAATTTTTACACTACAATTTTCATTGTACCATTTTTTTATTGTAAAATCTTAACAATTTTCCTGCTTAGTTGAATTTTCGTTAAACAATTTCCATCGTACGACCTTCATTGTCGAATGTTTAATTTACATTTTGAAGTTCAATTATGCAACTAGTGGAGAATCTTCATTTTGCAATTTTCAGTTTTCATTGCGCAATTTCCAATTTTAAATTTTGATCGCAAAGTCTTGATACTCTTGATTGTACAATTCTTAATTTTCAGTTTTTATTCTCTAATTATTAATTATTTACAATATTTAATGGAAGTTTTAACGTATTCAAATTGTAAAAAATCGGCTTCTTAAGTTGAAAATTCAACTATTTTGGTAGAAAATTCATTTCTTTAGTTATACATTTAAATATATTGTTGAAAATTCGTGTTCATTTTTCGGGTACATTTTTATTATTTTAGTTACAAATGGCTTGGTTGAAAATTTAACTATTTTGTTGAAAATTCGTTTGGTTAAAATATATTTTTTTTTCAACTGAAAATTTAATGGTTCCATTTTTGGTAAAAAATTCGTCTTTCTTAGTTGAAAATTATGGTATTTTGTTAAAATTTTCTTTAAAAATTCATGTATTTGGTTAAAAATTCGTCTTTTTTTGTTAGAAAATTAATCTGTTTGGTTGAAAATTGAACTATTTTTGTGAAAATTCAACTGTTTGTTGAAAATTCGTTTTTGTTGTTGAAAATTAGTTTTTAACTGTAAATGTCTTTCTTAATTGAAAATTTGACTATTTTGTTGAAAATTCGTTTCGTTAAATTTAAAATATAATTCTTTTTAACTGAAAATTTAACGGTTCCATTTTTTGTGAAAGTTCGTCTTTCTTAGTTGAAAATTATGGTATTTTGTTAAAATTTTCTTTAAAAATTCATGTATTTGGTTAAAAATTCGTCTTTTTTTGTTAGAAAATTAATCTTTTTGGTTGAAAATTGAACTATTTTTGTGAAAAATTCAACTGTTTGTTGAAAATTCGTTTTTTTTTTGTTGAAAATTAGTTTTTAACTGAAAATGTCTTTCTAAGTTGAAAATTAATGTATTTTGTGAAATTTCTTTTTTTGTAGAAAATTAAGATTCTTGCTTGAAAATTCATCTTTTTGGTTGAAAACTGAACTATTTAGTTGAAAATTCATAGCATTTCGACTTGAAATCTTAAGCTTTTAATAATAAATGGAATATGGTATTTAGGTTGAAAATTTATATTTTTTAGTTGAAAATTCCTCTTTTTCGGTAAAAAATTAATCATCTTTGTTAAAAATTGAGGGTCTCGGTTGAAAATTCAATTATCTGATTAAAAATTCATTGTTTTGTTGAAAATTCATCTCTTTGGTATTAAAAATTCAACTGCTGCGGAGAGAATTCAACTATTTGTAACATTCCATGTTTATTCTGCCCTATTCACTGTTAATCATCGGTAAACAAACAAGTTAAGACTATTGACAAAATTATACTCTTGATCTTTATTTTCGTCTTTACCAGAATTTCCTGTCTATTTCGGTATAGAATGTCCCATTCGAGACCAGAAATAATACAGTTTCATGGACAATAATCAAAGAAAAAAATTCTTCATCTAAATATAAACCAGCACAATATTATGATGTGAAATTTTAGATAAATTTTTTAATTTAAGAAGGATAAAAATAAGATATTCCGTGGGCGATATTTTTTTATTAATGTTGGAAGCTATGGAAAAATAATGATTTTCCAACGACAGGTGATGCTTTTCATAAGTTCAGATATGATTTTTCTTAAAAATTAAATATTTACAAATCCGATTTATTTTTAAATCCTTTATTGCAAATCTTCAAAATTGTAGTACTTTCAATTGTAAATCTTTAAAATTGAAGAGTTTTCAATTTTGAAAATTGAAGATTTTTACATTTTCACAATTTTTACAAATTTTGAGATTTTTTTTTTATTTTCAAAATTGAAGAATTTTAAACTGTAAATCGTTCAAATTGATGAATTTTAAACTGCAAATCGTTCAAATTGAAGAATTTCCCATTTGTAAATCTTAAAAATTGTAGAACTTTAGACTCTAAATCTTTAAAATTGAAGAGTTTTTAATTTTGAAAATTAAAAGTGAAAAATTATGCAAGTTTTAAGTTTTACAATTAACAATTCTGTAAATTTAATGACTTATGTTTGAAAGTCTTCCAATTTGGAATATTTAGAATTGAAAACTTAACTTTCGATATTTAAAATCATGAAAATTAAAGAATTTTTATTTATTCATTTTTCTTAAATTGAACAGTTTTCTCTTTTAACTCTTTAAGATTGTAACTCTTTGAATTGTAAATCGTTGAAATTGAGGAATTTTTAATGTTCACAATTTACGAAAAAAATTATGCAAGTTTTAAATTTACAATTGAAAATTCTATAATTTTGATGATTCACATTTGAAATTTCAGCAATTTGGAAGATGTAGAATTGAAAACTCTTGACTTTTGATCTTCAAAATCATCATTATACGAGAATTTTTACTTTAAAATCTTTAAAATTGAAGAATTTTAAACTGAAGATCGTCCAAAATGAAGACTTTTTAATCAAATTTTTAAAATCAAAAAGTTTTCAGTTTTTAATTTGGAAAATTGAACTTTTTAAAAAAGACTTTCAAAACTACACCATTTTAAAAGATACACATTACAAATTGAAGGATCTTCAATTGCAAATCTTAGAGACCCGTTTCAAAATTCTGAAAGTTTTGAAATATTTTAAAAAAGCTGGGAATTTTTAAGAGTTCTTTTTAATCTTGCAATAATTATCGAAGATCGTTTTATATCTACTTACAATTTTTAAGTTAATTTTGCGTTAAAAATTGAATGTTCTTTTTTTTAAATATTTATTTATGGATTTAAAGCTCGTGTTAATATTTCCTTTTTATAGTTCCTTTTATATTTCGATCTTTTTTATTGAAAAGTTTACTATTATATTTTTGGTTCAGAATTCATCTCTTTTGGTCGAAAATACCATTATTTTGTCAAAAACCTCGTCTTTTTAATTAGAAAATTGGTGCTTTTGGATTGAAAATTCATCTTTTGGCAGAAAAGTCCTCTTGTTCGGTTGAAAGTGAATTCTTTTTTATTGAAAAGTCTAATATTATAGTTTTGGTTCAGAATTTATAACTTTTGGCAAAAAATTCTACTATTTAGTTGAAAATTTAATTGTTTTGTTGGAAATATGATTTCATCTTTTTTGGGTAAGAACAATTTATTTGAAAAGTCTATTATATTTTTTGTTCGTAATTAGTCTCTTTTAGTTAAAAATTCTAGTATTGGGTTGAAAATGTAATTATTTTGATGAAAATTTAACTATTTTCTTAAAAAGTCATTTTTTGTGGTCGAAAACTAAACTTTTTGGTTGAAAATGTATCTTTTTTAATTGAAAAGTCTACTATCATATTTTTTGTACAGAATTTTTCTCTTTTAGCAAAGATATTTTACCTAGATGCGGCAAGGGTCTAGTTAGGCCACATGTCACGAGGGCGGCGCTACCGTCACTTTTGTGGCTTCGGCTTTATTCGGTACTTTTCGGCTAAATTCGGCATTGCCGCTTCGTTTAAAGGGATTGTTTCGACCACATACCGCAAGGCGGCGCAATAAACGTCGAGCGGGAATTTAAAATTTTTGCATTATTATGAATTATTTATGTATATTAAAGGACGGAAACGGACTTTTTCCTATTTTGAAATATTTTTAGTACAGATAATTTACTCTTATGACTGAAAAAGAAAAAAATATCCTATAATATAGGACGTAATAAAAAATTAAGAAGTCATTGAATATGATAATGAATTCAGCATTTTAGTAATTACAAACCTATAAATGATAGGACAATTTTACCATTGGACAATAACTTGCACATCTTTTCATTTTCCTCATTAAATATTAGAATTATAATTAGTATATAAAGTATGATGAATAATAAAAAATAATTCAAAATTAGATGCCGAGTACACAAATGAACGTAAAAAAATTTCGAAAATACAAAGTGACGAATAATAAAATTTTAGGGCTTTAATATAACGATACAAGATTTTTAATTGTCGAAAAATGAAAATCCCCAATTTAAAAATATCCGAAATTATAATTTAACGAATTATATAATTTTTGAATTATACCATTTTTAATTATGCAATTAACGAAATATTAAATTCCCATACAATTTGCAAATTTTCGAAATTTAAGATTTGACGAAAATAAACAATTAGTTATTAAAGATATATTAAATAATTATTATTTATTTTTGTCAATATTAAATTTCGGGAATTAAAAAATGTGCAGAATTTAATAATTGGACAATTATATAGTTCCGTAAATTTTAATTTTGGATATTATTGAGATTTTTAGTTTTGCGGTAAATTTAAAAACCTGTCATTTTAAAATTCAGAGATTTCATAATTCATGAAATTATATATTTCGGAACCCGTTAATTTGTGTATTTATTATCTCTTCACTTTTTATCAGTCCCTACATAAATAATTAATTTAATAAATTAGGATTTATCGTTAGTTTTCGCACAAATCCTTATAAAGGTTTTCAAAGATTATTGGGAAGAAAAAATTATAACGTCAGTGGAGATGTTTAAGAAAAAAGTATTTTTTGAAGCAGGTACGTATTGAAATTTTATTTTTAATTTCTAAACTTTCTTCTTTTTTTCTGGTAATCGATTTTTCTTGCGCGAATTTACTTACATAATTATTTACAATAAATTCTATAATTTGTTATTACAATTGTAATTAAACTATTCAGCGATTTCATAATAAAGTTTTGTATTCAAAACTAAAATGTTGCATTAGTAAAAATTTAATTTTGACATTTGATTCCCTTCACTTTAATTCCATTTTTACTTATGATGTTTCCTTCAATATTCTATTTAAAATTGTACAAATAGACACGTCTATTTGTAATTCTATATTGAAGAATTTCAGTTTGGTTAGAAAATACTTAAAATTAAAAGTTTTGAACATTGAAAAGTTGAACAGCCGGGAATTTTTTTCTTAGGGTGACTTTTTACGAAGAAAAATTACAAAATCAAAAAAAAATTAATAAATTTACATTACATTACATACATTTGGAGAAGAATAATTATGAAATACTCTTTTCAATCTTTTTTTGGTTGGAAAATTAATTTGAAAATAAAAAAAAACGTTGCAAAAAATGCAGTCGGTAGGAGTTATAATTTTTTAGAAATAATTTTTTGAATTTTGAACTTTGCTCTGTGAAAAGAAACTCTTAGATTTCAGCAAGCACTCTGAAAATATTTAAAACAATTTTCCACGATTTTTATGATTTTTATTTAAAGTTAATCCAAAGAAATAAAATTTTAATTTGCAGTAAAATATTGAAGCACGTAAAAAATATAAGAAAAAATAAATTTTAAATAGAAAAATTGATGAAAAATAAAAGTACCAAATAATAAATGCCCGAATTTTAATATTTCAGAAATCCAAATTTATCGAATTCTATAATGTCAAAATTATTCAATTAACGAATTATTAAACTAACTTACATTTTTTAATTTGCGAAATTTAAATTTCAATAATTAGTAAATTAATGATTAAATATTTAAAATAATTATAAATTATTTTATCAATCCCGATGTGCTAGATACTTCAAAGATTTTGATTTCTGAATCTTAATTATTTAGGAAATTTAATAATTTGTTACTTTTATAATTCGTTTATTATATAAATTGAAAATTATATAATTCAATTTTGGATTCTGGAAATTTTAAAATTTAAGAATTTATAATTCGATATTTATATTCTTCGTCAATTTATCTATTCGGTATTTTCGGTTATTCCCTTAATGTGAAACAGTTCCAAATAAAAAAGTCAATTTTAAAAAGGTTTCAATTCGGAAGTAGTTTTTTTAAATTTAAATTACTTTAAGTGCCACTTTTTTCAAAACACGTTTTATTGGCTTAAAAATTCTCTAAAATTCCACCGCACATTTTGATAAAAAATTTAAACTTTGAAATTGTTTAAACAAATTGTTTAAAAATGCGAGATACGGAAAAACTAATAGCGCCATTCGATTCTTCGGAAAAAATTATATAAAGTCCATGCATTGGACAATTTTTTTTCCACCCAACTTGTTATGCAGTATAAATACAAATTCTATAACATTTAATTGTTTATTTATACTCCGTCACCAATCTGCATAAAAAATTGCGAAATGCATATATAATTGATGTAATTTCTTCCGTAGAATCGAATGGCACTATTATTTTTTCCGAATTTCGCTTGTTAAACAATTTGTTTAAACAAAAATTGTTTAAACAATTTAAAAATAAATTTTTTCATTAAAAGTCTTCTGTTAGTTTTCATGCTATTAGAAATTCAGCCTGAAAAAAACAATAAAAAAATTCAAATTCCGATGAACTTACACGGTTTTGACCGCAGTCGACTTTTGACGCTATGTATCTCGAAAAGTATTAACTTTTTACCAATTTTGTTTATTGAGATCTGTAGAGCTCGATCAAATCTCGAATGTACTTCCTCACTTTTTTTTTAAGAATTCAATTTTTGAGAAGGTTTTTTCTCTCTCCTGAAAAATTTATCTCAATGGATCTTCATGCTTTTGTCGCGACACCCTTCAATTGCAAAAATTACGCTTCAATTTTAATTAAAATTATATTAAATTAAACATTTCTGGTAAATAATCTATATATGATCTACGTAAATTTAATATTTTACTGCAGTATAAAATTCCATTTATTTGTATCCATTGATCATCTAAATCTTCTGCTCACTCACGAAGTACATAATTCAAGTCATAGTACTTCCTGGCAAAGGATATTCGTGGGCTCACTCATTCTCATCATTGACGGTGACTCATTCACGCGCTTTGACGCGGTTGCTATGGAAACAATGAAAAGTTGTAGAGGGCAGCACCTCGATATAGGCGAAAAATAGTTAGCTATATATTTTCGGCGTCCCCACTCCTGACCCTTGCCGCATCTAGGTAAAATATCTTTGCTTTTAGTCAAAAATTCTACTTTCTGGATAAAAATTTAATTATTTTATTGAAAATTAATTATTTTTATTTAAAAACATCTAATATTATATTTTTGGTTCAGAGTTTATCTCTTTTAGTTTTTTTAAGTTTTAAGTTTTTTTTGTCGAAAATTTGATTATTTTGTTTTGAAATTCGTTTTTTTTTGTAAAGAAAAATAATTTTTTGAGCTGAAAATGTAACTATTCCATTTAAAAATTTATCTTTTTTAGTTGAAAATTCAACTATTTGGCTCCAACTGTATATTTTTTAGTTGTCAATTGAACTATTATTTGGTTGAAAATTCATGTATTTTGTGTGAAAATTTGTCTTTTTCGGTAGAAAATTCAATTTTTTGGTTAAAAATTAATCCACGTTGTACAAAGTTTAACAATTTTGTGAGAAAGTCATTTTTTGGTTGAAAATTCACCTGTATTGTTAAAAATTAATTTTTTGTTTAAGATTTAATACATTTCTTCTTGAAATCTTGCGCGTTTCATATTAAATTCAATATGGTACCTACATGAAATTAAAAATGCATCGCTTTGGTTGAAAATTTAACCATTTTGTTGAATTTTTTTTTGTTGACAAAGAAAAATAATTTTTTGAGTGGAAAATATACCTAATCCTTTTTTTGTATAAAATTGACATTTTTTAGTTGAAAATTCCACTATTTGGCATATATTTTCATAGAAAATTCGTCTTTTTCGGCAGAAAATTAATCTTGAAAATTGCTTTTTTTTCGTTGAAAATTCAACTACTTGGTTGAAAGTTGAATTACTTTGTTTAAAATTCATTTTTTGGTTGGAGACGCAAAATTTTAGATGAAAATTCAACTATTTAATTAAGGCCATGTGACGAGTGTGTCACGTGACCGGATTCCTACCTTACCGACACTTTTTTTATTTGTAAACTTATTTTCACACGAATAGCCACATCGAGTTGAAAATTTGGGAAACTAAATATGAAGCACTAAGAAATACGGCTCTGGTCCTAAATTTTTATAAGTATGAAAAAAATTTTTTTTATAACACATTTTTTTTTCTTTTTTCATAATTATTATAAAAATGTAGGACCAGAGCCACGTTTCTTAGTCCTTCTTATTTATTAACCCAAATTTTCAACTTGATGTGGCTATTCGTGTGAAAATAAGTTTACAAATAATAAAAGTGTCGGTAAGGTAGGAATTCGGTCACGTGACCTACTCGTCACATGGCCTTGAAGGTTTATATATTTTGTTGAAAATTAAAAAAAAAATTTAATTAATTTTTTCCCAAAATCAAAAATTGCTAGTCAATCAAAATAAGAATCGTGTAATAAGTCCGCTATTTTTTCTAGTATCGAATAAAAGGACGCGAAAGCAACAGTTACGTGCGCAACAGCGTTTCATTGTTTTGGAAGATAAGAGTCTCTCAGCGCATCTCTCAGAATGAAGTGTTCTTGGCAACGAGCAAGTCCAACATTTATCCACTTTTTTTCCGCAAGTCAGCGATTTTCCGACCTTTCGATAGACGAGAAAACTTGTGAAATGATCCAGTGGCTTCCAAATTTACCACAGACACGAACCGTCGATTGTCGGTAATGGTCGGTAACAGGAATCTCCATTTTACCTTTTTTTTTTACATTTGAGGTAAAGGTTAGGATTTTTTTCTTTCGTTTTTTAAGTAAGTGAGTAAGGTGATTTCTAAATACAAATTTCTACCTTACCGTCGACGGGAGCCTTCGAGAACGTTCTAGAAACTTAGCACGGACACGAACCAGTTCAGCTGTCGGACGGTCTCGATGTGGGTAAGGTAGGAATTTGTATTTAGAAACCCCCTTACCACTACTACTGTCAAATGTCGGTAATATTCGTTAACAGAAATCTCCATTTACCTTTTTTTTTTTAATTTGAGATAAAGTTTAGGATTTTCGTCTTCGATTTTTTGAGTAGGTGAGTAAGATGGTTTCTAAATATATATTCCTATCTTACCGACAGCGGGAACCTTCGAGAACGTTCTAGAAACTTAGCACGGACACGAATCAGTTCAGCTGTGACACGGTCTGGATGTCGGTAAGGTAGGAATTTGTATTAGGAAATATCTTTACTCATCTACTAAAGCGAAGAAATTCGATTGATTTCGTTGATGTGTCTTATCTTGGTTGCAAGATTTTCTGCCTGAAGGCAAAAGCTTTTTCTATAAGCTTGGATGTATCTCTATATCGTCGCGGTCCTTTGTTATTTCATCGAGCGATCTTATCTCAAGAGTTCCTCGGAAATATCTATTATCAGGCCTGATTCGAGCTGATAGGTGTTATTAATATTTTGTATTCAGCGAGCTCGAAAAAATAAGTAAAAGTGCAAAAATTGTCTTTTATATCATGGGGTATTAAAAATTTTCGCTTCTTTAAAAATACAATTTAAGGCCATGTGACGAATGGGTCACGAGACCGGATTCCTACCTAACCAATACTTTTTTTATTTGTAAATTTATTTTCACACGAATAGCCACATCGAGTTGAAAATTTGGGATAATAAATAAAAAGCATTTAGAAAGGTGGGTCTGGTCCTAAATTTTAATAATCATGAAAAAAGCATCAAAAGAAGTTATTTACAAAAAAAAACTTTGTTCATAATTATAAAAATTTAGGACCAGACCCACCTTTCTTAGTGCTTGTTATTCATTATCCCAAATTTTCAACTCGATGTGGCTATTCGTGTGAAAATGAGTTTACAAATAAAAAAAGTGTCGGTAAGGTAGGAATCCGGTTACGCGACCCACTCGTCACATGGCCTTAAGTTTTTCAGTACAATGTACAATTTTTCTTTGAATTTTTCTTTTCAAATTCACCCCCTTGTATAATTTTTAATCTACTATTTTGTTGGAAATTCCCTCTATTTTTATTGAAAATTCGTTTTTTTTTAGTTAAAAATCAATTTTCTTAAAATTTAAAAATCAGTTTTCTTAACTGAAAATTAAACTACTTCATCGAAAATTAAGCAATTTTGTTTTAAATTCATTTTATTGGTTGAATATTTAACTATTTTATTGAAAATTCTTTTCTTTTTTGTTGTTGAAAATTCGTTTGTTTTTTTCTAGTTGAAAAAATCTTAACTGACAATTCGTTTTTTTTTTTTTTTACATTCTCATTCTAATGA